>ARYC01006163.1:0-31006 GCA_000711775.1 Oxytricha trifallax
ATTTTATATTGAAAATATTTGTAGAAGATGGAAATTGGGCATTTTAAACTTTGGGAGATTTATTTATTGCAGTTTAAGAATATTACTTTTTCAAAGTTGGTTAATATACTTATTATTTTTATGGACTCAGATAAAACCCTGTAGTAAATTAGAACAAAATATACTATATATAAATAAATTAAAATAGTTATTACAATAATTATTACCTTAATTGTTTCATTTTTAAATTAAATTTATTCAAAAATTATAAATGATATTTATCTTTAAATATTAAATTACAATTTAGTTATTTATATCCAACTTTGAAAATAAAAATGGAGTTTTATCTAGGAGTGCAATTATTTGATTGTTAAATATTATGTTAAGAAATTTAAATTTGAAAAATCATAATAAAATAGTATGTTACTTAGATACTTGGTAATTGATTAGCTCTATTTAAAATTTATACATGATTAGAAAATCTTTTTAAAAAGATTGGGTTTTCAACACATTTAATCTAATATCTTAATCATATTATTCAATTAATAAACTAAGGATTATATTTAAATGTAGGATTTGTATTTTGAAACTGCAATTATTATAATTTCACATATTTATCTATAAATAAGAATAAAATTGTATAGCTGTAATATTGAAGAGTTTTCTATTCATTTAGTCATCTAATTGCTAATTGTTTACCTGTATTACTTTGTATGGAATTTAGATTGTTCGCTCTGTCTTATAAGTTTTGTATATTTTTAGCTCCATTTACACTCTTTTCTTTATCAAGTTTAATATTATTTGTATTTGCTTAGCTTCTTTTATTCTTCAATTGAGATGCTATACCCATTTATTTCATATTGAAATTTTATTGCTAATCGAACAAAATCTAAATCTTACTTGACTATAATTAAACTTTATGCCATTAATGTTGATTGCTTAGTACATCATTCTCTAATTCATTAAACTTACTAGTAATTTGCATTTTATTTCAATTATTTAGTTTAAGTTTGATTGTTTTTATTGAACTTTGGATCTTATTTCTTCACTAAATTATAGTTCTAATTTTATTTGTGGCTTTAATAATTTATAGCCCTTGTATCTTCTTAACTTTGGTTTAGATAGTTCTAACTGAGAGACTTAAGCATAGTTAAAGTTATCATCATTGATTTTATAATAAAAGAGTAAATTTATTTCGAATTTGAAAGTTGTAATAAGTTAAATTTAAATTTGAATTCAAGTATATTATTATTAATATTTGGTAGCTAGTTGATTTGTGATGGAAGCCTATATATTTATATATATATAATAATAAGAGCCTATTGATTAAAACGAAAAGCTACCAAATTTTTAATCTGAGTATTTAAGCCTTTTAATATATTTAATCATTCTTAAGTTTTATTCCTAACGGCCACTAATGGCGACTGAGAAGTCTTAGCCTGTACATCCCTAGTGAAGAGGACGGCGTGGGTGCTCTATGGCCAGCCCAGTGCCACGACTGCTTATGATGGTGGGACAGGAGGGTCTTCAGCAGGCAGCAGTGTAGGGATGGAACAAAGGCATCACATAGTAGTACTCTCCCTTGATTGTCACTCCATTACATTGATCTAAACCCCAAGGCAACCAGAGCATACCCAATGGCTTCGTATCGTCCAACAATCATATGATCCTCTCTAGCAAGACCTTCAATACTGGGAACTCTTTGGGTCGATGTGAGGCAGCGCTAGACTATGATGGGTACTCCACAGAGCATAGTGAGTAAGAAGAGCATGATGTAGCAACTCCATTTGCGCTGAGACTGTTGGTGTATGCGCAGGGTTTGAAAGAGCAACAGTTAGAGAAGGTCTTATATTCACTGCTTCCTACACATTGATCAACTTCTACTTTCTTGGTATCTGAGCCAGTTCCCATTAGTGCGAAGAAGTCGTATAAGAGCTCTGAAGTGCCAGATAGGGTTGGAACCCCATTGGTTGGGACGTCAACGAGTGCAGCTAGCATGGTGACATACATTAGGATCTTCAAGACTCTCTAATGGCAAAAGCACTGCATCCTCATCAAAGTCAACTAGATATTAGGAGAATCTGCAAGGCAGCCTACACTACAGCATAGAGAAAAGCTCTTTGTCTAGAGTCGAAAAGGGCAGGAAGCTAAAGAGATCTGATGGTTCAACAGTAATGTCTTCTCTCCATATCTAAAACCATCGGCACTATAAGTGTAAACCATCGCTTTAGGAAACCCCAATGGCCTTTTTGAAAACAGTGATGCCTGATTATCTCGGCTACCCGAGTAGATGTCTGAGCCGGAAGTTCCACCGTCGTGAAATAGCTCCCGCTGAGTTGAGTGGTGCCACTGGCCGCCCCCCATTCGAAGATTCGCCCCTTACTTCGACTGCAATACTGGAAGTCAAGAATGCCGAAAGGCAAATGCCGAGACTGGCTGCCAAGAATGACCAAGGCAAGACGCCAGGGATTCAAAGTCAAAGATATTCTTGATGACAAGCTTCAGAAGTGATACTGCATCGTTAGACATCGACAAGAATGGAGATGGTGAACTGTCACTTGAAGAGATCCTGGGAGAAAACAATGAGGGCATGGATAAAACACGGACAAGGCAGACATTGAGGAGATGATCAAGTCAGTCGATATCGAAGAGTAAGGATTTATCGATTACTCTGAGTTCGTTGTTGCTGCAATGAATGAAAGGAGCAACTTGACTAACGAGAGGCTTCATGCAGTCTTCAGAATGTTTTGACAAGAACGGCAGTGGCTTCATCTCATCTGAGGAAATTAAGGGAATTCTTGGCTTTGAGAAGACTATCTCAAAGGCAGCTGTCAATGACATTATGAAGCAAGTCGATGCTAATGGAGAGGGTCAGATTTCCTTCTAAGAATACTTACTCATGATTCATAAATAAAACTAAGACGCTTAGTAATACTTAATATGTTATTATTTCATGCATTTCATTATCACTTTCACTTATTTCAACAATCTTTTATAATTCCGTTTATTTTTAGAGTTTAATATATTTATTTAAAAATCAACGATCTAATTGTTTCACATTATACTTTTGTACAATAAAATCTAAATAGAAGCAAAATTTTAAGCAATATAATAAGCTAAGATAATTCAAATTTTTAATACTTAAATCTAATTTTTAAATATCTTTGTGGGACTCATGAGAGCTTTATTTATTGATAATTATAAATTTATGCTATCACGAATTTATAAGTTAAATTTTTAAAGATTACTAAATGGTAGAATCAAACCCACAAAACAAAAAACACTAGAAACTCAATAAAGACAAAGAAGGCGTGACTGATGTAGAGATCAAAACGCTAGTAAGAAAGGTTAAAAATAAGCTAGACTCCTCCTTCATCTCACAGCAGAGGGATTAGGAGAATGAAGAGCATTTCGTTATTTCTAAGGATATCTTGAAAGGCATTATAGAGGGATTAGAATTCACGAAGCCATCTAAGATATAGGCAATTGCTATTCCCATGTTCTTGAAAAAAGATGAGAACATAAACTTTAAAATTTACAATATTAAAATTTGCTTAAGTTATATTCGTGCTAAATACTGATTATACAAAGTTCTCATGAATTAATTAGAAAACTTATAAGCATAATTATATCTTTATTCATTTTATTGTACTTTAAAAATTTAATTGTTCTTGATGATTCCAGAAACAAAATTTTTATAAGAAAAATATAAGAGAAATATTATATTTAAAACCTTAGTATTTATAAAAATATTGTTGAAAATCAATCTTATAAATCTTTCAATATATGCTTGGAAAGTATTAAACTTTAAAACTATGATTATAGTTTTCCTAAGGATTTTAAGTATTAAAGGATGAATATGAAGACTTGATTGCCCAATCGAAGAATGGATCTGGAAAGACAGGAGCTTTCACAATTGGTTCTCTCTTAAGAGTAGACCCAAACATAAAGAAACCTTAGGTTATTGTGCTTGGATATACTAGAGAGCTAGTCAACCAGATTTTTGAGGTATTCAGCTTAGCTACTAAATTCTCAGACATCACTGTGAAGAACTGCGCTGATGCCACTACACCTCCAAAGGAACATGCTTTTATGTAAAACTTATGAGTAGATATTTTTAAATGTTATCATCACAACACTAGGGAAACTGCTGTCATTCTTAACAGGCAGAGCAAAGATTTATTTATCAGAGTTAAAGCTAGTCGTGGTTGACGAAAAAGATTCTTTCTTCGATCAATAAAAGTCAGAGGAAGACGTACTGAAGATATGGGACGAGTTAAAGAAGCTTAAACATAGAGTGCAAAACGTCATGATTTCAGCTACCTACAATGAAGATGTCCAAGATAGTCTTATAATTTTAATGCTTGATCATTAATAATGAATTTTGCGAAGATAAGATTGGTAATTTGATCGAGGAAGCTAACTAGATTAGTTTAAGAGTAGAGCAACTACAACTTGATCATATTCAGCAATTTGAATTATGATGTGAACCTAAGCAAAAGATTTAATTCTTAATGGACGTATTTTCCTATTGCTAAATGACTCAAACTTTTAAACTATTATTATTAGAGTAAAATTTTAAAGCAAAATAACATATTTGTAAATGCTCATGCTTAAAATATAAATAATCATAGTGTAAATTTGAGGTTTATCTTCATCAAGACATTGAACTTTGCAGAGGTAGTATTCAGAGTGCTAAAGCAAAATGGATATAAAGCATAAATTATTTTCAGTCGCATGGAGCGTGAAGAGAGAGACGAAATGATGGAGAAATTCAGAAATCGTGAAATCAATGTGGTCCTCACCACAAATCTCCTTGCAAGAGGTATTGACATCCCAGAAATTGAACTGGTCATTATTTTTGATGTCCCTAAGGTTAGTGTGAAGGGAGTGTTCAAGCCTGATCACGAAAACTATTTGCATATCTAAAAATCTTAATTTTTTTCAAATAAATTTCCCTTGTATCTTCTCGATTATACAAATATTCATTATACTTATTTCGACCATGTGGACTTTATAAAAGAGTTATACTTATCATTCTAATTCAATTAATTTGATTACATAATTTATTTGCACATAATCGGTAGAGCTGGAAGATTTGGTGGTAAAGGTATTGCAGTGACTCTTTACGACAACTAAGATGATGAGAAAGTGTTGCATCAAATTGCCAATCACTTATAAATGGAAGCCTCCTTGAGAAAACTTGACTCTCCAGAGCAACTCAAAACCCTCCTGACAGATCTTGATCAAGTCTGACCAAAGTTCATTGAAATTACTGACCAGACAAGTTTATATAAAGAATGAATTAAGTTTGATATTTATGCTTTAATTACTTTTACAAAGAAATATCTCAAGAAAGAAAATTGTTCATTACAGATTATTCTCCTCAATATAAAACAAACGTAAAATAAATCAATATTTTAAGGAAGTGTATTTTTAAAAAGTGAAATAAAAATATAATAGAATATATCTAGAAATAAATAATGACTAACTCCGGTATGTAATCCAAGATGATCCTTGAACATTGAAACTTAAATATCTAGGCATATTATAATTTTAAAGTTAATTATGAAATTATTAACTTAAAACTCGAATAAATTGATTAAGTTATGAGTTATCAATTTATATTCGTAATTTAATTTTTATGAGATAAATTTTGGTTTTTGTTAATAAATTAAAAATAATATTTATTAAAGTTAAAAAAAGATAATATGTTATCCAAATTTTAAATACATTATTTTAATAAATTTTAGGGTTTATAATTTACAAGAGTGTAAAAAGGAAAAATAGGAGAAATCAAAGCTAGTAAAAACCTTGAAGATCTAGTAAAATTTAAGGTAGCAACTGTAGCAAACAAGATAAAAGACAACTCGCAAGATTCCAATCAGCTTAAGGGCTTAGAAATATTTCAAAAACTTTGCGATCCATTATTGGCAAATCAGTAGCATTACCCATCGCTAACTAAAAAGGCTTATCTGCCCATTGTTAACTCAAAATCTATCAATAATCGGTAAGGGAGTAGAGAAGCCTCAAAGTCATACAACAATAAATACGTTGATAATAGAACTTCCCTGCCCATGCTAACTAACAAAAACGACTTGAGGTTAGAGTAACTACCAACAGAAACCAATAATTAATAGAACTACTATAACAGTTAGGCATTAATCCCATCAAATAGCCTGTAGAGTAATAACAACTGGAATACAAAATCCTAATTAGTTGACCCTTTAAACATCACAGAGAACCCGTACTAATCCTAAACAACGAAAAGAAATATATCTGAGAAGACGACGGATCCAGTTAAATTCTTACAAGAATACTTCAAGCCCAGCAGCAATAAGCCAGCTAGAAGGGCTTCTAATGCGAACTATGTGATGGCTAAGTATGAAAGAAAGTTCTTGGAAGACAAGAAAAAGTCCATGATTTCTTAATAAAAAACAGCTGATTAGCAATCGTAGCTTCATATAGATTATGATCAAATTTCAATTAATTAACTTCCTTCTAGTGCGAATTATTTAAAAAAATATTTTATTAATCTGGGTGAGCAGAGAATGAGTACTTAAAATCATAATAATGCTTCATTCTGTTCATTTATGAATGCAGAAAGAAAGTAATATAAAGAAGATGCAAATGCTCAAAGTAACTTCAATGAGACATTCAATTAACGAAACAATGAAATATCATATTTAGAAAAAAGAATTGAATTTGAGTTTATTAAATCTGAAATATAAATTAATTTTTATTTTTGTTATAGTATAGTTATTAACTTATTTGTAGTTTATTAAGGATTAATGAAAAAAACAAGTAATTAATTTGTTTATTTATATATAAATCTTTTTTTTCTTTATAATGTTATTAATTTAATATAGATTCTCTTATAATTTATTTTTTTCATTCATAATATAACTTAAATGAACAATAATAGAAAATACTAGACTAATCCCAATTTGATCTCCATGTTGAGCAGCCATCTATGAACATTTTGAACTTCTAGAGAATGAAAGATGAAATAAAGCAGCTCTTCAATAATGAGCAAAGTTTTACTGCAGCAATTTATGATTAATAAAATCAGAACGATTACAATGAAAACCTTCCTTCCAATTGATATCAAGAAACCTTAAAATATATGCTAAACTAGCCTATGCCACCCAGTAATAATTAAGATTCAGAGACATATCGCAGACATATTGGCTTTAAAAGTGTGATATAGGATGATTTAATGCCCAGATAATCAAACATTAATAAAACCATGATAAATCAGATGAGTTACTCTAACAGCGAAGATGAACAGCAATTAGTTAGTAAGAACTAAAATTCTAATATGCTGAGACCCTTGAATAGAAGTTTTGATTTGAAGGATGGGCAATTGAGTTTCAACTAGGGGAATAGAATTACTGATTTAAGGGATAAGAAAATCTAGAAAATTTAGACAAAAGCTGAGTAAGGGGATTAACCATCTAAACTTACTGATATACAACAAGTAAAGTCTATTGGGTTTGATTAATTTTAACATAACGTCAAATCAGAAAAATATCTAAAGATCTCATTTATAAAATTACATTATTAAGCTTTCTTCATTCTGAGAAGTTATTTAGATTGATTCATTAAATAAATTTTAAAATCAGAAATGCTAAAGAAATTTAGGTCATAATAGCAGTCACAACTTAGCCAGTACCAAAAGGAACAATAAAAGTCTTTGTAGAGGTACCAAATTCAATAAAATGACTGCTCATAGAATTAATATAATGAAACCTCTTTTGTTAACCAATCTTAAAAATCTTAGGTTCAACTATAAAGCTAGCATTCTACTTAGCTTAATTTTAACTAATACTAAAGGAACTAATCTCCCTTATTTATTATAAAACGATAAAATAATTAATTTGAATTTAATCTCATATCTTTCAGCATGAAACATCAGTGTAGTATTAATCTAAAGTCAATCAAACTCAAAAGCCTGGCTTAAAACCTGGTGAATAACTTCAACCTCTCAATCACTATTAAAAATTGAAGCAATCTCAAAAAGAAACTTAACTCAATAAAGAATTGATTAAATTTAATAGAGGGAGAGACATCAATAGACTGAAAGAAAATTTCAAAAAAAATGAGTTAAAATAGTAAACCTTGAATCTGCTTAAGGAATAATAAAGAATCGAGTAATAAACCTAACAATTTTATAGATAAGGAGAAGAGAATTCAAAAACTTGCCTAAGCTTCTATATTTATCTAGTATATATTATGTCTAACAGACCGAGACAATAGTTCAAAGAAGACTTAATGCAAAGAAACAATACAGACATTTAAGAATATTCTACAAATCAGCAACCTGTACTCTCCAATAATAACTTTGATTAATTCGATATAAAGAGACAAGTTACAGATAATTTACTATAAGAATCTTTGCTCTAAGAACCATCAGTCGATCTTAAACCTGACGAAGTCGACGAAATTTCTTAAAAAATTGACAAAGCCCTGAGAAAAACTTAGTCATATATAAGTAATATGAATCTCATGAACACTGAAAACATACTAAATTAAGAGTTAGAAGAAGCTGCTCTTAAACCTAAACAAATCCAGAAAGTGTCGTTCATTAAAAAATAAGATAAGCAGTAATTATAAGCGAATGAAGTCATTATATAGATGCCAGTGGAGAACTCTATTTCAACTGGTGTTATGAATTAAAATGCTTCTATTTCTCACATGCAACCAGTTCTCAAAAAAAAATCATCTTAAATATAGAAATCTTTTTAATAAAGGTAACCTAAGTAATAAGTAAAATACTCAAATATTGATTAAAGCGGGTATCTTACATAATAAGAACATCCAATTGATTTAGCTTAAGAAGAGCTATAGAACTAACTGATGGAATATGCAATTAAATACCACTAATATATAAAATTTTATCATGTCTTTTCAAACGATATTATATTTATTATATAATTTAATAAAATTATAACTTATACTGTATTTTCATTTATAAGACGTTTATTTAATTTCTGATTAAAGGAGAGTTGAGTTACAAACTAGAAAATTTTCTAGGATTATACTTTTTATAATTATTTAATGTAATTAACTGTTTTAACTCTTATTTAGAAGATTATTTTTTGAAATTTTGATAATCAATAAATTCATAAAAAATATATAAATTATGTTTTATTAAAGAGGAATTTAAAAAATAATAAATAAATTATTTAAATTAATCAATTTTAGTAACAAATAAATTTTATAATTTATTAAATAAAATTGAAGTAATAATCTATTATTTTTAAATTAATATAAAATTTACGGGCTTAATTTTGAAAAGAAAAGCATGGTCTCCAAAGAGATTCAAGAAATTCCCAAGATTTACGATATTCTTGAATAGAGAAGAAGACATTGGCAAGGAGTATTTAAAAGATAACATTATCAGTCTCAATCCAGAATTTATGAATTACCTGCTTAATTAGGCTAATCCACCTTAAAACCCTATATAAAATTTCTAACATGCTAACACTAAGAATTAATAGTCTCAAAGAAACTTCATTAATGAAGAAGGTATAGAATTAGAAAATTCTTAGATTAACATTGAATAAAATATCCTAAATTCCTAAACTGATGCTAATTAAGAGCAACTTACTTCTAAGCAATCACAGAAAAACTATAAATATCAAGATCCCTTCGATAAAGTTCTCTTGACTAAAGGAATAGACAATTAAATTCTGACTTCATTCAGGACTCTTTCAAAAGCAAACAATACTGTCAGCGACACAATGAAGATAATTCACAATAAATATTCTGCACTGCCTGTTTAACATCCCCTATAAAGAAAATTAAAGCAGAAGCACTAGTTATATCAAATAAACGAGGAGGATGATTATAGGAATAACATTGACATGGATTCAGACTAGTAAATGCAACAATATTACAGCTAAAATGATCAGGAAGATAGCATGAATGTAACAAACTTCACCTAACAGAAGAAGGAACTTTATTCATTTGCTAAGTAGCAATAATTAGAGCACAACAGATCCAGTTCAATAGGGTCACACGATTAAACCAATCAATAAAATACTAATTCAGGGGAGCCTTCATAGAGGTTGATTAGTGTTTAGTTTAAATCTAGGATGAATATCAGAGATGAGAATGATGCGGCATTCGCTGTTCCAAGTGGAAGGAGCAAAAAGCTTAAAATAGCAAGCAAGAAAATATTACAAACAATCTTGGTGATAACTTTAATACAAGAACACTTTAAGATGGGGATGTAAATTAAAAACCAATAAATATTAATTAAGATTTATTTCAATTTATAATTTAATTATAGAAAATACTGTAGTTATAAAGATATTTCGCAATTTGATAGTAATTTTCAAATGAATCACTATCAGTATTAGATTTGATCATAAACATTATAGGTCCAGATATTTTATTTAATAAATGATTTTAGTATTTAAATGTGAATTCAAATGAAATCTTGACTCAAAACATACAGAGTAAGGTAAACTCAGCTTCAATCAACGGTAGCAAAAGATAAGGAGATACTTAAAATAATTCAATTGAAAACTCAGTTGAGTGAGAAAATTCTATAAAAGTAATGAAATAAACAATTGAAAACCACACTTTCATAGATATCAAAGATTAAAATAACTAAGCTAATAATACTATAAATTATGTAATTTTATTATAAAATGCTTAAAGCTATAGCATCTTAGTAACTAATCATTCCTAATAAAGATAGGTCACCTATGTTATCATAACTAGCGAATAAAAACACAAATAGAGAATTCAATAAATTCCTAATGGATAGCACATCTGATTAATTTCAGTCAAAATATCTCACTCAGTTTGATGGATCAAATGAAGACACAAAGATTATTAAATTTACATAGTAATTATTGTCTTTATTATGATAAAGGGATATGAGAACATAATGACAGATATTAAAAATTCTTAGCAATAAGATATTACACAAAACAGAGACAATAGCCAAGATAATGCGAAAGATACTATTAAATCGTAAAAGTATCAATGCAGTATGTAGAGAATTGATCCCTCAGATATGTTAATTTTATTGTGTTTTAATAAGTAAATATAGAAATAAGATATTTTATAGTTTATGTTTGGAAAATAGAAGATTTTGAAGGCATAACTTGCAAATCTTCCAGGTGGATAGCAATTTTTAAAGTCACATATGCAGTCAATTTATGTAGACTAATCTATAACATAAAATGATCCTTATCTCTCAGCTGGAGCTGCTTCTGACTCTGAGTAGATGATGCTATTCAAGAATTTCCCATAGGCAAAACGAAAACATGTTAATCATGCTGGAGGCTGCCAATTATAGCCAAAACCCTAAAGGATCACAGAAAATTAAAGCAATTGAAATCCTCAAAACTATGGAATTTTGAATAGGAAAAGTAGCAACCAGACCAACTTACAAGACCTTCTTAACATGAATCTTTTAGACAATCCCTAAGTACTTTTGAATAAAATGTCTGAACTCACAAATAACCTCGATTTTCAAGCTCTAAAACAACTTTAATCATATACACAGCTAAATGAAGAAGAAAAGTAGGATTTTGCAAGAAAATTGATGTTTCCTCCCGTTAATAAGTTAAAGAACATGATCAATGAATTGTATCAAAAAGAGAAAAAATACGTGAGGCAATATCTCAGAGAAGACTACATAGAAAAGAACAATTTCATCTTTGAGTTGAATAAGAGTCATAAATTGTACACTAATAAAGAAGTAAAGAAGCGAGGTAGTCTCTCTTAAGAGAGGAATGAAACTTGCAAAAGTATAAATGGCATAAATAACTTGAGTAGCTAGATTTAAACTAACAGTGCTGCCATTCAACAGTAGAACTCAAACTAATATGTTATTGCAAAAGATGGCTAGACTTTTTATGGAATGACCAGTGGGAGTGGTGCTATCAACTATACAAATGATGTTGGCACTTCTGCGTTGAAGTAGGATTATCCTAGGCACAAAAATACAGGAAATGGAGATAAAAGCTTTATGATGGGAGATGCAGGAGGAGGAGCCAGCATGGAAGCTATGAGCCTTTCTTATTACCAAGTTATGGATTCAAACTACCAGAACTAAAATATTTGACAAAAAACATTCTAATTTTAATTTCATTATTAAATTCTTTATATGAAATCAGAAAAGGGAAATTTACAAAAATTTGTAGTTGATATATTGAATAATAATGAATTATATATTTATATATAGATAAGATAAAAAGTTAACTATTTATAGTGTTGCTAAATGTAGGTTGGTAGGTTGTTTGCTATATACATGATTTTTATAATAATCTATGAAATCTGATAAAACAATGAATGCTCTTTAGCAACACAAATAGATAATCTTATTTATATAATTTTTGTATGTTATTAAAAAAACTAAAAATAGAAGACCTATTCATATTTAGAGAGATCCAGATCTGGAGCAGTCTCTCTTCACAAAACTTAAAAAGCTGAATTAATTTCCTAGGAGATTCATAAATCTATAATTTCTATGCATACAAGGAAGATTAGTTTATATGATTCATGTTTTCACAGATTTCGCTTCAAATGTTGGTGCTCATTGATAAAAGCCTCCGTTGCTGTTTTAAAAGCTTCCTTAATGTTCGTTGTTGCTGCGTTGTAGTAGTTCAAATAAACTAATATTTTATAATTTATAAATTATGTTGAGGAATATGTCATAAGTTTATTTATAGCGAAATAAATAGTTTCAGCAATTTAATTATATACTATTAATTAGTAATTAGTGTCATTTCTTTAATAAATTTTATTAAAAGTTTATAGGTTATTCTATAAATATAATTAGAATGATACCTTGCATTTATAGTAAATTTTAAAATTAGTAATATCAAATTGTAACCTTTAGATTTGAATAATTTAATATTTTTCCCGGAAAAAAAATAATTAAAATGCAAAATAAATCCTGATTCTAGTGTAATAATATAATTATTTCCAGGATGATTAATGGTTTGGATGATGATGCTGTGAGAATTTATGATTAAGCAAATCTAAGCCAGTATTGACCATGCCAACAGATGTTATGCCATGACTTTATCTTGGAGATAATTTTCTCATCATAAATTGATTATCAATAATGATTTGAGGTGGTGTGGTGCTTTGCAACAAATTATTGCTTGAAATCCCTTTTAAAGTTTTAGCTCCTCCATAATTTGCAGAGTTTCCATCTAAAAACATGTTGTTATCTTTTAACTTGCTTGATTTCTTACCATCGAGGAATTAATGTTGTTGATTGAATTGCTGTTGTTAAAAGCTTTAAGAGCCTGAAGCGCCATTTCTTGTTGGCTGGAAGACATTTAAGTCTAGGTTGTTTGAACTTGCTGTATTCAAACCGTTGTAGAAGAAGCCACCGTCATTGTCTCCG
Organism: Oxytricha trifallax; assembly: GCA_000711775.1. NCBI lineage: Eukaryota > Ciliophora > Spirotrichea > Sporadotrichida > Oxytrichidae > Oxytricha > Oxytricha trifallax. Next base: position 13,361 of record ARYC01006163.1, read on the forward strand.
TTTGGTACAAAGTTGTAAAAGAGCTCATGAGGAGTATTGTCGCCGTCCTCGTAATTGTTTGAAGCTAAGGGATCTATGTGATGGATTGTAGCAGGTGCTCTATTCACAGATGGGTAAGCCTGATCGTTGCTAAAGCCATAAACTTCTTGATTATAGTCTGTTTAGATCTAAGGGAATAATGATGGATTGCTCTACTTTAGCTTCAAGAAAAACTTGTAATGCGACCAAACTATCAGACCCAGCCTAGTGAAAAATGCCGATACGTTGAATGACAAGTTAATCAGCTATTCTGTTCAGCCCTCCACTTTCTATCAAATCGTAGAACTCGTGTTGAAAGGTTTTAATATCGTAAATGTTTGGGAAGAATATCTTTAGCAGCTAGTAGAAATTCTCCTTTGACTTTGAAGGAGTTCATTCATCATAATTTTCAACAAATATGCGAAATCATAGCAATTATGAAAGCAAATCCAGTGTATTCTGTCATTCAGAATAAGGCCATATTGAGTAACTTTTTCAGCAAAATACAAGGGATAGATACCGTGTCTCTTCAATTGTTGGAAATCTATTCCACTGTTTTACAAAAGATTGATTGAAGTGCTTGACTTGGTCTCAGTGTCAATATCAAAATTGAAATTGAATTGCCAGGTTGATATTGGCTCAGGCAAGTTTCCATTTTCATCTGAGAGTGTAATACCAATCTGAATGATTTTCAATAAATCTACATTTGACTTTATCTTCAAGTATTCTCTTTACTAAAATTAATATAAAGATGAAGTCATATTCAATAGAAATAGGGATAAAGATCTTTAAGAAAGAATATATAAAAATGAAACATAAATTTATAAAATTACTTATTCCTAATGTTTGTTGATAATAGTTTCATTTTTTATTATAAATTAATTTTTATTGAACAATTCTTATAGTTCTTAATAAGTTTAAGACTATTTTAAATTTGTTGATATTTTTTATTTGCAAGAAATTTCAAGTAAAGCTTTTTTTCTTAATTAAATTAGAATATATGATTGTTTATTATAAATTAAAAACTTTAAGTTTTAAAATTTGTATAAATTGTTTTTTAATAAAATTTGAGATTTAGTATATTTAGTTCGAAATCTTTGTTGATTTATTATGAATTTTACAACATTGAAAAGAAAAGTCATAGTTTTTTTTAATTAAGAGTAATGAACTATTAGAATTCATCTTATATATTTAAGATTATAGCATTTAAAGCAATTTATGTTGATTCTTACATCTGAGTTTCTATAGTTTTCTGAAATTTCGTCAATGACAACACCTGGAATCTCTGTGTCCTATAAATAATTGAATTTAAAATCTGAATTGTGAATATAATCATTAATTTTTGTTGTTTGTAAAACTTACCATAGCAACATAGGGAAATTTTTCAAGTAGTTCGCTTATTATAGGAAGCTCTGTTTTAAAATTTTCTACCCACACATTTTTTATGTTTGAAGTCTCACTTGATTTCTCTCTGAACAATAAAATCCCATATCCTCAAATATATTTTAATATAATTTTATAGAGTTAGAGGAACTAAAATGAGAAACAAACTTACTTTTGTTATTTATTTATTTTTCAAAAATATTTATTTTGTATTAAAAATTTTATGGGGAGTTTAAATTAAGATCATTTATGAGCCAAAATTTTTAATAAGTTTGTTCCAATGTATGTTAAGTCTCTTTCATTCTTAGATTTTTAAATATAAATTAAAATAGACATTTTTTTAATTTATAGAGTTTTGGCTTTGATATTTTATGCATTAATTTATGTTGAAAAATAAGGATTATTTTCAATGTGAAATCTAATACAAATAAAGAATGGCTAAGAAATTTTGGGGTTTTAAATGGAAGTAATTAGGGAGATTATTTGAAAATAAATCATAATTAATTTTACCAAAATATATACATTATTTTGGATATCAAAGCTAAAGTAGCACAAACAAAATGAATATTTTTCAGATTAATTAATCATATTGGCTAGATTTTATTTATAGATTTCAATATTTTAACATATTATAAATAATTGATTATTGTTGTGACCATTAGTTGATGATTAGAGATTCTATAGTTACTTAGAAATGGAAGGTTGAGGTGTCATAGATTACTGATGAGGAGTTATTGAACTTGTGAAGTCCCTCGCATTCATAGAAGCCAAATTAGTTGTTGTTGATACTCCACTTGCGCTGGTTGCGGCTGTTAAATTTGTGACTTGTTGAGCATTCATCATGAACAAATGGTTCATGCCCTATTATTGATTGCTTTCTCCTCTACCTCTCATAAAAATAATTAAAAAATGTATAAGAAAGAAATTCATTAGGGTCATGTTGTTCACCTGCAAATTTTAGTTATTTATTCCACCAACTGCATTTTAAATAAATATGTGAAATTAACAAAAGACATATTCAAACATTTTAAAAGAATAAAAATGTAATTTGAGGAAAATATTTTCAAAAATTTTTAAATAATCTCTTTATTAAAAATTTATAATTTTATATTTGAAAAATGCCTTTACATCAACAAATTATGTTTAATTAAAATTAGAAACTTAATTAACTTAATATAATATAATACGTAGCAGAAAAATATGGCTTTTATATCATATTTAATTCAATCTACTAATATTAAAAAAAAATTCCTTCAACTTTAGCAATGACTATGATTATTAATAATATTTTATTTGTTAAGCATTATTCATTGATGTCACTTCACTCATTTGTCTAACTCGTTCTGAAATGGAATATAAACCTAACTTATTTGAAGCTCTTTGAAATTAATAATCAAAATGTTCCAAACATTTTTAATGATAAAAATCATTTAATTAAAAATACAAAATTATAATTGAAATTATTTATTTCAGATTAAAGTAATTATTTAGCAATTATATTGCATATTTTTTTTATTTAATACCAATATATTTAAAAATTAAATATAAACTTGATCGAATATTTGCAAAGATTTCCTTATTTAATATAAGGAATTTAACCTATTATCAATCAATAAAAAACTTTTATTTAAATTTATAAGTTTTTTATAACCAAGTTTAAAATACACATAAGATTTTACAATTTTTATAGTATGAATTTTAATTGTGTTATTATTTTTAAATAAGGGAATGTAGTATATCATTATGCAACAATTGAATATTTTTGTGTCAAATATGGATGATGATTCTAGAGACTGCTCTGCTGTTGTTATTAATTTTGAATGTTTGGATGAGTTTGATGGTTTATCACTACTTGCTGCTGGTGAGATGCCATCATCCCAGCCTCTACTCCTACTCCACCCATTACCTATTGAGTTTGTGGGTTCTGCTGCATAATAATAATAATTAAATCTGCTGCTGTAAGCTTGCGAAATCTAATCAATAATTATAAGTAATTATATATTAAATTAAAAAGTTAATAGACTAGATGAACGAACCTAGCCACTAAAGAGGATCTTCCACAAGTTCCTCAACTTAAACACTAAAGAAGTTGATTACACCCTTGGTAAACCTACTCAGAGTCACTCCTTAACGCGAGAACATGAAAGACTCTATCCTATCTCTCTCTATTTTTCTTAAGAAGGCGTCAAACCAACTAAAATTAAGCTTCAGGCAGGCAAACCTACTTTCACGAAGCTTCTATCTACTACTTTCCTTCTCAACGTTTAGAGACTACATAAGGGACTTGGCCACCCAACCTCTCCTCAATCAGCTCCTTAACCTTAGCTCTAGTAGAACAATCACATTCTCCTCATCGGAGAAGACAATGCTGACACTAGTAGTCCAAACAATAAGAAAAGCGATCTCCAACTTGGAGTCAGAGAAAATCACTTTACCAAGCTACCTACCAAATAGGAAAGGTTAGTTCCAGAGTTCCCCAACTCCTAACCTCCCTATTTAATAATAAACATTAATAAGATTTTCAGACTTATCTCAACTTTCCAACAGAATCTAATAATTAGAACAGTAGCTTTTAAAATCTGATCTCAATCTTAATTAATAAATTTAATTAATAAATTCCTAATAGCTAATTAATAAGCCAAACAAAAATGGCCTCGAAAGCTAACTTGAAGAAAGTTCCAAATACTTCATCTTAGAACTAAAAATGCAATCCCAGATCAAGGCTCTCGAGGAACAAACAAACCAACCTGTCTCCAACTACTAACCCTAAACCTTAACACCCCTCCTAGATAACTAGTAACAGCCTCATGCTGACTAAACACAGTTCTAAACCTAACTGAATCCCCTAGCTGCTCCATTCTAACCAAACAAGAACAACCCAAACCAATAACACAACTCTGTTCCCAAACCTTTATCAACCCACTCAGCTGATTCAGTAGTTTCGTTTCGCTAACATATTTCCAAAGATACCGAGATTAACATTCTCAAAAACTCTTTGAACACTCTGTCTTTCCACTTCCTAAAGGACAAACACACAGCCGAACTTATAAGACAACAACTATTAGAATTAATAACTGGAGACATGAATGATGAACAATCAAAACCCCAAAACCCTTTCAGTAGTTTGATTGAGTTTTTGATTGATAAAAGTAGACTATTAGTGCATACTTTATTAGGGTTTTAATAGGGTTTATGTAGGGGTTTAATGTTTAAATGTTAGTAATTTAAGTGAGCATAACAACAGAGTTTTTAAAATATTTCACACAAACATAAGCTTAGAGTCATGGGGCAGTTCTCTATTTTATCTTTCTAAGTTGATGTTTGATTGTTTCTATAGTTTGTTAATTCTCTTAGCTTGGCTTGATAATAGTTGAGTATGCAAGTTCTCTGAGACCTCCATTTATTTTATTTTTATCGAGATATTGTTTGATTCTTTGTTTAGAATCTCTCTCACCCCTGCAGCTAAAGTAATCGTTTCTTGGCATGTCGCTCTCTATTATTATTACTGCTAGAGCCCAGATATCCCATTAAGTGTCTCCATCTCTCCAATCCTCTCTCTCTGGGAAATATCCAGGAGTGCCGTATACATTTCCTTATGCAGAGGCTTGCACTCTTTGAGCTCTGTTGAAGTCAATAATATAAACTCTAAGAGGCTGAAAGTTCATCATGATGTTCTCTGGCTTTAAGTCTCTATGAACATAACCAAGCTTGTGAAGCTCTTCAATCCCCTCAACTATCTGCTATACTATCTAGCCAATTTATCTCTGACATCTATTGTCAGATAAGAATTCTCTGTAAGTCATTTCAAGTAAAGGAAGCCTGAAGGCTACATGATCTTTACCAAGTAAAATAGCATCAAGCTAGATGATATGCCTGCACTCATTTAACTTTGCCTTTTAAAGTGCATAATACTCATTAGCAAATTCCATTTGGAACTTGTCATCAGCAAGGAAGTAATTGAAAGGATATATCTTGTAAGCATATTAGTCATCAGTAATTACTCTCTTCTCAATTTTATCTTCAAGAGTAAGGTAGCTTTCTAGGCAAGAATCTAAGTCAATAATTTTTAATATAGGAATCTTCATTGCCTCAATTTTAACCATGATTTTATTGATCTCAGAGACTGGAAAGTTCTTGACTGCTTTCTTCATTTTAACTTACTTCTAGACTTCAACTCTAAGAGACTTCACTGGGTTTCTTGATCTTCTCTTTTAAAGGAATTTATTACCAGTAGGTTCATGAATAAAGACAAAACTTTAATTGTGCTTTTTCTTTAAGTGCACTTTGAGATCTCTAGTATGAGAATATGGCTTCTCACAGAACTCACAGACATACTTCCCATCTTTCTTTTAATGCTTGAGATATAACCTTGCCATATCGTTGTGTATATCTCTCAAGTGTCTTTTATAAGTCGACTTGTAAGGGAAAACTTTATTGCATTCTTTGCATTAATAGTCAACTTTAGCTGAAATTTATTAATGCTCTAGGGCGGATTGCTTAACCTCCTCCTCAATTTGCACAGCTTCTTTGATAACATCTTGCTTAACTTATATTTAAATCTCAAAGCTAGACTGGTCAAAGTTGTCATAAGTAGGCTCCCACTGAGTACAAGCGTCTCTGGTCTCTACTTTTTTTGGTTGCTGGAATGAAATTTTGATTGATTTTACCCAAGTAATGCCGCTCTTCTCAGAAGGTTAGCGCTCATTTTAGTTTGCTGATATATTTTATTATAATAATGATAAAATATACCTTGATAAAATTTAATAGTCGAGTATAAGACACTCTGGTAGATTTTCGGCTGAGAGGTTAGAAAATTAAACAAACATAAAAGACTGTAAGTTGACATATTTGATGAGAATTTAATACATTTTAGTAAATTAAAATACTCCTAATGAAGTTTTGTTTCTCTAGGAGGTCCTCCAAATCAAGTCTGAACTTAATTTGGAGGTAAAGTTATTAAACATTTTTAAATTTAATATGCTCCTAATTAAGTTTTAACCTTAAAATTTAAATCCTAATAAAGTTTAAACTTAATTTGGAGGACCTCCTAAAATAATTAAACATTATTAGGAGCAATTTAATGGAGATAGAATGATAAAAACGGAAATCAATCTGTGAAACTTGGAGCAAGTTTTTCAATGCTTCTCCGCATATCTTTTCAAGGTTGACCTCCAGTAAATCCTCCCTATTTAGTAATAAGATTTTAATAAACTTAAAATGGATATCCATAATTTTAAATTTCATTAACATTTCTAGAAAAAGGAAGCAAGATGGAGTCTTTGAATGATGCAATGAAGAGAATTTAATCTCAAGATTTAATAGGAAAATATCGAAGTAAAGAGGACCTCTATAGATATTTGGTATAGCAAGGTAAGTTCTTAAAGTGTTCCAAACCGAGGACCCCCCCTCCCACACCCCCCCTCCCAGGCCTAAAACGAGACCCCATCTCCCATCCTAACTAGACCCCCCCTCCCACCTCAACAACATCCCTATTCATATGAAAATTTTTATTCTCATGTCTATATCATTTTCCTTCATGATATCTTGATCTCATAATATTTTTTATTGATAAAATATATCATTTTAATAAAAAAATAATTTTCCAACAAATCAAAGCTACTCTTTATTAATTTTCTTATTTAACAACTTTACTATGTCCGTCATCTTTTTTATTGAGATGCTCCCATAGGAAATTAATTAAAGTATATTTCCATTTGACTGGATAATAATAAAAATTTGTGAGCCAAATAATCATATAACTTTATATTTTTAAAAAAGTTGTAATCACTTTATTAATCTATATTAGAAATATGATTGATTTTAAAAATAAATTTTCCAATTTTCTATAATTATTACTAATAACATTTTTATAGAAATTAATAGTTATGGAAAAAATTCATTTGAAAGAATATTAAAATAGAACCTATTTAAAAAATCTTTATTATTTTCAAAGTAACTATCATAAATAAATAAAGTAGTTGATTAGATTTAAATCAGTCCCTTTACAAACTTATTTTTATTATATGTTTTAAATAGGTTCTATTTTAATATTCATTCATATGAATTTTTCCATAACTATTAATTTCTATAAAAATGGTATTAGTAATAATTATAGAAAATTGGAAAATTTTCTTTTTAACATCATTTATATTTCTAATATAGATTAATAAAGTGATTACAACTTTTTTTAAAAATATAAAGTTATATGAGTTTGTTGGCTCATAAATTTTTATTATTATCCAGTCAAATGGAAATATACTTTAATTAATTTCCTATGGGAGCATTTCAATAAAAAAGATGACGGACGAAGTAAAGTTGTTAAATAAGAAAATTAATAAAGAGTAGCTTTGATTTGTTGGAAAAATATTTTTTAAAAAATGATATATTTTATGTAAAATAATATTATGAGATCAAGATGTCATTAAGGAAAATGATTAAAACATCGAGAATCAAAATTTTCATATGAATTGGGATGTTGTTGAGGTGGGAGGGGGTCTAGTTATGGTGGGAGGGGGGTCTCGTTTTAGGTCTGAGAGGGGGGGTTGGAGTGGGGAGGTCTCGGTTGGAAACTTAAGTAAGATTAATAAATCCATTATAGTTGGATTATTCTTGCCGACTTAGGAGGGAACTAAAATCTCACTCTTAAAAGCCTTACTCAGTGAAGATAAAAAAGCTTTAAGTCTAATGAAATAAGAATGATCGAGATACCTAACTACCCTGAAATTTAAGTAACAAAACTCTATGATGATGCTATGAGTGATCCAGATGTTGCTCTCTACCTTCCATCAAAGTTGCAACTCTCTAATAAGTTGCCAGAGAGAAACTTCTTCTTTGGTGTCCTTGGAACTCTGAAACCTGAGTACTTAAATGAAGCAATTTAAGAAGCTCATAAGAAACGCTACAGCATCTCTCCTGAAGAAAAAGAGAAGCAAGGTATTAAAATCAGCGAGACCTGGCTCTAGGAACTTCAAAAGCATCCTTTCATCTCAAGTAAGCTTAGCTTCTAACTTTATAGAAAAACCTGGTACTGCTATATACTTGATGAAAGAGCGCAGCAAATTAAACAGAGAGAGAAAGTCTCAAGTAAAACATGAATCGAGTAAGAGACTCTTCAAAGATTTATAAAAGCCAGAAGAGATGAACATAGATGCGGGAGCTGGCACTAAGAGAAGAAACAAAGGCCCAAGCAAGCCTTAAGAGGAAGAAAAGAAAGAGAAGCCAAATACTTTTACAGGCAAATTTAATATGTGAACTTATGCATTAGTTTAAATCTAAAACTTATTTATATACACAAAATCTCCCATCTCTTGCGCATACTTTAGCCTTCTCATCGCTGACTCTCTTAGCAGCACACTTAATAAAATCAACTGTATCTATCTTCAAGTCATGCATCAAGTGATAGAGTAGGAGTTTCTTGTAGCAGACTTTCAATAACCCCCAATATAATTCAATTCCATTGAACTGAGGACTGTAGGGAACATTAAATAAAGGTGTTATATTTAGCCGTTCATATTCATTCCTTGTGTCTTTAGTTTTATGGACAGATAAGTTATCTACAAACAGAATAATCTCTTAGTCAGCGTACTTATCTCTGAGTTATTATAAGAACTTTATGTATTATTCGGTCTTTATTGAGCGAGGGTGGATAACATAAGTCTCGAGGCCACTATCTTCACTTATTCCACCGAGAATAGCATGAGTTTACACCTTGACCTTTTAGTCATATAATTCAATATTGCTATATCTTTTATACCAAGACCTTGATATGAAGGTATTAAACGTGAATACTGCCTCATCAGCGTGTATGAACTTAATGATATTAGTAATAGCCCTCTGCATTTAATCGAATATATATTTTAAATTATCCTTATAAAATGGAACATTAAAATCAATCACTCTCTTAATGCGATTGACTGTCTTGTAAGATATTCCGTTCTATTTATATATGTTAGCTAACGATTAAGCAGAGATATGAAGCTCAAGAAATTGACGATGAAACATCACAGCTCTCTAGGACAGAGAGAAGTGAACCCAGTATTAAAGAGTCTTATCATTAATAAGATAATCGATATGATGATGCTAAAATTTAAGGGTCTCTTAGGCTTAGAATTAAGATGCTATATCTTTAAATTCAATGCTAATAGACAGTGTGACCTAACAGTAGCAGGAGATTTATGGAGCAGTCTTGCAATAGATGTGTAATTAAGAATAGGTTTGAGTTGATCACTATAATCATCGCACCCATAACGCAACTTAAACAATAAATCTATATACTCAATGTCATAAACTGACCCCAAACCTCGCATATACTCACTTAAATTACTAACATTTAAACATTTAACCCCTACATAAACCCTATTAAAACCCTAATAAAGTATGCACTAATAGTCTACTTTTATCAATCAAAAACTCAATCAAACTACTGAAAGGGTTTTGGGGTTTTGATTATGCTTTAAAAAAAACTAATCTCCTAATACTGTACATTGTACAATTTGTACGATTTCGTCATAATTAATTGTTATTAACTGAATTAAAATTAAAAGAGTACTAGATCTAATTTGATTTAAAGGCTGATCAAATTAGTGGCAGTTAATATTTAATACGATCGCAGTTATATAATGAATTTCACATTTTTCCAATTCAAATGTATTTAAACAATAATACATTAAGTCTAATGCATTTTTATCTCTTTCTGGATTACCTAATAATGAATTTATCATTTAGTACGTTCACATAGATCTATATCCATTATTGGATTAAGATATTATTAACTAAGAAAGTTAATAGATAGGTAGTCCCATATGAGTCGTAACCTAAAGAAAGGGTTCAAATAACTCACTCTAAAATATACTAAAGGGACAAACCAACTTCTTTTTGAAGATAATGGGGCCGACTAATAAAACAATAGATAGATGAAGGTAAAAAGCATCTTCCAAATCTAAAGTTCAGTTAAGAGGTCATAATAACCTCAACCCCCCATTGAAACATCAGTTAACTTTGATAACATCTAGTTACAAAGAAACAACATGAGATGGACTTCACTTCCAGCAATCATGAAAGCTAAGACAGAAACTATTCTAAACCTAAAAAAGGTGATAGACGAAGTATCTATTAAGGAGACCAGTCTATTCTCCCTAGTCCAAAAATGTAGGGACACCACAGATGTCATACTAAACGAGTCGATTCCACTAAGTCAAGAAGAACTTCAAGGACAACAAATAAAATGTCTCAACGCCTTCCAGTCACACGTCAACCTACTTTTTGTTATGATCCTCAAAATCTAGAAATACAACCAAACTTAAGAACTTGGTCACATTCATGACATAGCTATAGCTACAAAAAACAAGAACTTTGAATAACACTTAAGAGAAGAAAGATTCCAAGCCTTAATTCATTAATTTGCTTTTACTATCAAATACCCCTAGGTGATATAGGAATCAACCTTCAAAGTAGCAAACCTAGCTATAAAATCACTTGAAAGCCTAGTCAACTAAGGAGGACTTAAACAACATATACCCTAACCATAAGTAAGGTAACAACAACCAATAGTGGAACAAAGAGAGAAGTCAGTTTTTGAGGACGTAGAGATGGATGAAGACGCACCCATTCAAATCGACACGTTAATCAAAACAGGTAACAAACCTAAGTTCAAATCAACTACTAGTGACGTAACACATCAGAAAAGTCTGACCAGTATAATTTCATCTGACCAGATCAGCACAGAAATCAAAGTAAACTTAGGAAAGGTACATACCATACATGAAGTCAATCATAGACTTCAAAAACAACTTCAATTCAGAGTACTAGGCAACACCAACTATTAAATGGATGATATAATTATTAATAATTTATCACTACAATCAAACCAATAGGTTAAATGGTACTTTGCCAAACTAAAGAATAAGTTTTGGCACGAACTTGATGTAGAAGAGAAGAATGAATTCAAACTCTTTATCACCCCAGACTTCACAAAAATCAATCTCAACATATAAAAATCGACCACAGAAAATACCATGATTGTACTCTATGTAGACGCAAAAAGATACGGCATAGACCAACTTAAAAACTAAATATTCCCACATCTTTAACAAATTTCTATGTTCAAAGCTAAACCCAAAAGTGTCTAGATGGGTGGAACCCATAAAATAGAACTAAAATTTAAGAAAGGAGAGGAAATGAACGTCTTTTTGTACAACTGGCATAGAGAAAAAGTAACCAACAGTAAATTCTGGAAAGGAGTTACGAGTTGGAAGAGAAAGAAGATACAGGACATCCACATTAAGACAAAGAAAGTCTACGGAAGACCAGATTACTTAAAATGAAAAGGGCTTGACCCTTATATATATTAAACATATTTAAGATCGGGGGTCCCTAGAGACCTCAATGTGATCATATTATTATTATTATTATTATTGGATTAAGATATAATATTTTGAATCTGAATATAATTTCCTTGATAGCAAGAATAGGAGCTTTTTCTTAAGAAAAATAGGACAGTCATTTTGCTTTCCTGAATATACTAACCTAAAAATTTCATCTAATCATTTTAAAACCGTAGTTTGCCTAAATACTTAAAAATAAGGCAGCTTTTCTAATTTTTGTCTTCAGCAGAAAAATATTTCTGAAATCGATTAATAATTAGAAAATATAGTGACTTGTCTTCTCCTATACAGTCATCTCCTCTGACTATGAAAATATACACAAAAGGATTATAATCGATTCTTAAAAAACAAAATGCATTTAAAAAAAAAGGTACCATAGCTCAAATTTTAAACTTGTTGTTGACATTTAATATCTGGAGGTCTTAAATATTGTACTATTCTCCACATGCTTAGGATACCAAAAGTTTTTCCTCTAATTGCTTAGCCATTTCTATTTGTTCTAATAGAAATATCTTCCACTTTTTCTTATCAAAATCCTCTGATTTTTAGAAGTTTTCTAAAATGCACTTTGACCATATAAAGTGATTCATTTGTCAACCAAAAACCTTTACTCTATTTTCAAAAGATATTATCGACTAACCAATTAAAAATATTTTTATATAGAACTTTTTAGTTATTATTGCTGGTAAGGGCATTATAATAAACAGTTGAAGACTGCCTCAATTTTTAGCCCACAAATAGCTAAAAACAAGTAAAGTGATGTGGTAGCCATAGTTTTATCGTAGTGTATTTCCTCTTAATCATTGCTTTTGTCTTTTTGTTATCATTTTATGCGAAGTGCTCCCTCGCCATCGATTTGATATCTAATTGGTTTGTAAAAAGATGGCATATTTCTTCATATTTACAGATCAAAGGATCGCCTCATCGTTTCATAGAACTCTTTAGATTTGCTTGACTTTTTGCAGATCTTATTAAGAAGTGTTTTTAAGTGTTCACAAAAGATTTGACAAAATTAGTGGTTGAAAAGCATGATACAGTTGAGAATAAGCGAGAGCTTGATCGAGGGCAACATCGTTATTGACGTGAAGGACATGCTTTTCCAAAGTGAAAGCAACCGTTGTTTGATCTTCTTGCATCATCTTTAATTAGAAATATTGAGAGTAATAAAATTTAATCAGGTTTTTAATATTACAATAAATTGCGAGTTTACATATATTTATTAGACTGATCTATATATTAAATAACCTCCTTGAAATAGTAATACTAGACTTAAATTATAAATGCAGCCTATTAAAAATAATACTAAGTATAAATTAAAAAAGATTAATTTTAATTTAACTTACTCATATTTTTACAGCTATAATGTTTATAAATCATTAAATATTTGATATATATTATTATTGTAGGAATATATTTGAAATTGGGAAATTAAATTTAATTAGAAAAATTTGTAGAATCGGCCAATTATAAGAATTTTAAATATTCAACTTACTTTAAACCGAGATTTATAATATTTATCATTCTTATTTATAATTAATATTTTAAACAAAATGTAATGTAGAGACTTAATCAATAATAATTTATTGTTCTCATTTTTATAGAACTACATTTGTATTCTTAGTCTGACACTTCAGTATTCTTAAAATCTAACTTGTACTTTGATAATTTTTGTATTATTATATTCTACTCTGTATTTAAAGTTACTAAGGTTTGAAATTTTGTTTATTTTTATTTATTAATATTTGGCGAGCTACCGTGAAAAAACAGAACGTGGTAGCTCGCCATGTATTTAATTATATTTTAATAAAAGTTACTTTATTGTGTTTTACTATTATTAACCATTCAGTTTTGTTAAATAATCTCATCATTTCATTCCTTATCAATAAACTTTTATTAATACTTTTAGAATAATCATAAAGTTTTGTCTGGTTCATAATTTTTTAAGCAAACCAGAATTAATGTAACAAAGCATAATATTGGATTTTAAAATGCTTAAAATTGACTTCTATTTTTAAAAGTTAAATTATAGCTTTATAGTATGATTTAATTATCCATTAAAAATCAAGATTTTTAAAAATAATTTAATTCTATTGGTTAAAGTAAAAAATATATAATTAATTATTAATACTTGATTTTATAGAAGTCAATTTTAAGCATTTTAAAATCCAATATTATGCTTTGTTACATTAATTCTGGTTTGCTTAAAAAATTATGAACCAGACAAAACTTTATGATTATTCTAAAAGTATTAATAAAAGTTTATTGATAAGGAATGAAATGATGAGATTATTTAACAAAACTGAATGGTTAATAATAGTAAAACACAATAAAGTAACTTTTATTAAAATATAATTAAATACATGGCGAGCTACCACGTTCTGTTTTTTCACGGTAGCTCGCCAAATATTAATAAATAAAAATAAACAAAATTTCAAACCTTAGTAACTTTAAATACAGAGTAGAATATAATAATACAAAAATTATCAAAGTACAAGTTAGATTTTAAGAATACTGAAGTGTCAGACTAAGAATACAAATGTAGTTCTATAAAAATGAGAACAATAAATTATTATTGATTAAGTCTCTACATTACATTTTGTTTAAAATATTAATTATAACTAAGAATGATAAATATTATAAGTCTCGGTTTAAAGTAAGTTGAATATTTAAAATTCTTATAATTGGCCGATTCTACAAATTTTTCTAAATTAAATAAATAGTAATACAAAATCTTGGTAGTTAAAGTTTTCCAATTTAAACGATCTTGGGCTCATTCGATAGAGAATTTAAAATTAGCTGGACTTTACTAATGGCTGTACTATTTTATCACATCCCTGGAGCGAGATAACTCGACTTTAATTAAACGCCTCTAAATTTATTAAATTATACCCTCACATCAAAGTCGAGTTATCTCGCTCCAGGGATGTGATAAAATAGTACCGCCAATAGTAAAGTCCAGCTAATTTTAAATTCTCTATCGAATGAGCCCAAGATCATTTCAATTGGAAAACTTTAACTACCAAGATTTTGTATTACTATTTATTTAATTAAATTTAATTTCCCAATTTCAAATGTATTCTTACAATATATAAAAATAATAATATTTTAGCCGTTTTAGAAATTATCAAATATAACTATATCTTAAATTAAATATCTTTGAACTCTAATTGTTCAAAATATTATTAAATTTGATTATAAATTTTAAAATAAGTTATTTCATTTCATATATAAAAAAAATTTTCCTAAACATAATAAATTATTTTTTAATTTAATTAAAAAAGTTTTAAGCAAATAAATTATTCAAATAATATAATTAAATATTCATTATTAATTTGAATTATTTGTTCTTCATAAATAGTACTCATTATGTTAAATTATTAAAAATAAGACATCAAACCTTTTAAATAATCTAAAGGAAAGTATATTAAACTACTCTGACGATAACAGTAAAATTTACAACATTAACACCATCTACAACTAATCTACCCTGATCAACAATTACCTATAATTCAAAATTTTAACATAAATAATCAGAAATATTATACTGCTACAAAAAAAGTTGAGCTCTAGTTTTAAGCAAAAGTCGAAATTGCTGGAAGTTTATACTTATACTATTATTAGAAATGAAGAAAGTAACATATCTATGATAAATATAAATAAATTTTTGAATTGATTGGAATAATATAATAACCTGTAATCATTTAGGTATTACAATTTTATAAATATTCTATTTATATTCTATTACATTTTTAATATGATTTCACATATTGGTTGAAAAATGTTATTATAGATTTGATTATAATTTTAATATAATTTAAGCCCCTCTCATAATTTATTATTATTATTATTATTATTATTTATATGCTCCTATATTTGTTTCTCTAAATAAATCACATGCTCTTTTTAAAAAACAATTTTTGTATACATTTGTATTTTTTTAAATTAATTTTATATTTACTTAATTTCATCATTTATTAATAATTTAAGTTTATTTTTTATAAAAATGTCAAAAATATAATTAAAAAATTGAATGCATAGAATAATGTATTTTTTGAGATTTATCAATTACTTTATGTTATTTTAATTAAAAATAAAATTATAAAAATGGGTTACTTAGAATAATTATCAAAATTGAAGGAAAATATTTAAATTGATTAAAATAATTGATGTCAGACCTAAATTAATAATAATACCTATGACTTTTAGTCCTATAAAGTAGGAAATTGTTCTAAACCTTTTGAAAGATATGTCAATATAAACCTTTAACTTTTAAGTATCTTGTCTTGATGAATCTTATCAATTATGTCTAAAATATTTTTGTATGATTTTTTAATTCGATAAAACTTTTTACCAACAAGAATTTAAATGAGTACAACTACTAAAGAAAATTCGTCCTATCTCTGTCTCCATATTCAACCTCATCGTTGATTGTTTGATCTTAGTAAATTGTGACAGGCATAGAACCAGCAAATTGGTTCACATTTTGAAAAGTCGAGTATTTATAATTTGTTAAGGAAACCTTATAATTATCAGCGTCCTATACTTTTATTGTTTTTATTGATAAAAATCGATGAATTATTCCTACTGAATGAAATTTGGATATGGTGTCTATTACAATCAAAACCCCAAAACCCCTTAGTGAGGTTTATAAGTGCTTTGATTTGTAGGGTATAGTTGGGGTCTTATTGGGGTTAGTAGAGAAATTAGGCCAATTTGCAAAATGAGAAATAGAAATTAGCGAAATTTAGGGTCTATTTATGATGAGTAATATTTAGATTTACTGCTTAAGCTTAGGTATGGAACAAGTATTAATATAGACTAAGCCAAACCTGTACTAAATTAAGCAGCAATAGCAAAGTTATTACGCAAGAGTGCCTCAACTGTTAGGTATCACTGCTTGCTAGCTGTTTAGCATTTTAATTCTGGTTGTTGAACGCATCCTGCAAGAAAATAAAAGTTCTCTCATGCTCATATTGACTTTCTCTGCGACTCTAAGACTTTGAAGTATTGGCCACACTTTCCATTAGACTAGCGAGCTGTCATGTTTCATCGCAGGTTTCCTGACATGCGTATCTCTCCTTCGACTATAGCCAATATTTATAGAAGAAATGGTATTACTTTCAAGACTGTCAACAGAGTGAAGAGAGTGATTGATTTTACAGTGCCATTTTATAGTAATAATTTAAACTATAATATATGATTAAATGCAGAGAGCTATTACTAATAACATCAAGTTCATACACGCTGATGAAGCTGTATTCACTTTTAACACCTTTATTAATAAGTCTTGGTATAAGAAGTATGATAATATAGAAGTCTATGATTAAAAAGTAGAGGTAGTCACCCATGCAATTTTAGCTGGTATAAGTGAAGATTCAGGCTTAGAGAGTTATGTTATTCACCCTCGCTCTATTAAGCGAGAGTAGTATATAGAGTTCCTACATAAGCTCAGAGAGAAGTATAGTAACCAAGAGATCATCCTGTTTGTTGATAACTTCTCAGTTCATAAGACTAAAGAGTCTAAGAAAGCTTATGAAGAGCTAAACATAACTCCTGTATACAACGTTGCTTATAGCCCATAATTTAATGGAATTGAATTCTACTGGAGTTAAATCAAGACTCACTACAAGAAGCTGCTGTATCATCTTATGCATGACTTGCCTATCGATACAGTAGACTTAATTCAAAGCAGCTGTAAGAGAGTGAGCGTTGATAAGACAACAGTCTGTGCGAGAGAGGAAAGAATGAATGTTTATAAATAAGTTTTAGATTTAAATGAATGAATGAGTTCACATATTAAACTAGCCCATAAAGGGGTTTGGCTTCTCTTTATTCTCCTCTTCTTATGGCTTGCTTGGGCCCA
>ARYC01006164.1:0-10251 GCA_000711775.1 Oxytricha trifallax
ATAATATTGTTGGCTTTGCTGCTCTTGATTCATAAAGATACCCAGGAAAGTGAGGAGATACCTTTGGTCTTTCAATTATACATATTCTTTTTCTTTTTTGGAAATGTATGACTCTGATATTTTAAGGGGTTGCCCAAGCTACAATATCATGGTAACATACTAAGCTCAAAACAGGTCCTTCATTTAAGTCATCATGGCAAATTTCCTTGGTATTTTGCAGCCATCCATTATAAAAGTAGAACATTTTACCTAGTGAAGTCCCAATAAAGAATTCTATGTTTGAGGCATTAAAGCTTGCTGCTCTCAGGCAAAAGCATGATAATTCAAGTTCCTTAATCTCCAAAGTCATGTTATCAAACTCAGGACAAAGTGTTGTGATTTTAAGTAAACCATCATAAGAGACTGTAATTATTGCTGAGTTGTCTTTGATGTAGATACCAGTTACCTTTTTAGAATGCATTTGATTTTTATGGATTAGTTACCCATTCTTTGCAAGCACTTGGTATACCATTCCACTATTTGTACCAATTGCCTATTAAAATGATAATAATTGAATTTCTCTTACAATATGGTTTTCACTAAGAGCGACTGATGAAATTACATCAGTATCATCATAGTTCTTGATCATAAAAAATGACTTATAGTTTAGAAGAGGATCCTCTTGTTTTTACTCTTCAGTAGCTAAGTTAGTATTATGATTTTGAGTTAAAGATACTTAAGTATCATCAATCTATGCTTATTTGCTTATGTCTGATAAATTTTCCATTAAAATTAATCAACAATTTAAACTTTAATTTTTCTATTTAAAATTTAATTTTATTCAAATAAAAATTTATAGAAACTTCTACTTTATTTTAACATTTGTGCATAGAAAATTTAAAATATGGCATTTGAAAATATAAATACAATTAATTTAATCATAAAATTTGTATTATGTTCGAAGAACTTAATATAAATTGGGTTTTTAATAATTAAATTATTTAATATTAATATTTATAGCTTTAATTTGTTAATAAAATGAGTTTGGAGCACTTTGGATTTTAATCTGAAATCAGAAAAGATAATGAGGTTGATATTCAAAGCAACTAAAGCAGTGACGACTATGATCTAGTATAAAAATGTTAGAAACTCATAAGAGGACTATCAGATGATAAATAAGATGCTTAATTTAATGAGTGGGATAAATTTAATTATATTTATTAAATTCAGCAGTGAAAAGCATAATCATGAGGCAAGTCAAATATTTCTATAGAAATAAAAGCAAAAAATATCTCAAAATTAAAGATAAAACACCAATTAATAATATTCCAGAAGTGCTTAATAAATCAAAGAAAACTCTTATAAAAACTCTAATATTAAAAATACTGGGGCTAACACTAGTATGGATAATGATAGTAATTAAGAAGCGATAGTAAAAGTTAGGAAGTTTATATTTTAATTTAAATGCGTATTATATTATTAACTTGAATAGTGACATGCATTACATATTGGACTACAAAAACTATTCTGATTAAAGAAATCTCGATCAAATGTAACATTTTATTCTTTATTTAATATTAGGCAAAGCAATTTATTGAGTAAAAGCGGTTCTCGAAATATAGATGACAACTATCAAATTGACAAATGGGGTAGTTTATTTAAGCTTTTTAATATCAAATTTTAGAGGAGACCAAGATAGAAAATGATATGAATGAAATAGATGGGCTAGAGTTCTCTATACATAAGGAAAGTGACAATGATTCACCAAATTTATTCTTTAATTCCAATTAAGCAGCATTAAATTTAGGCTCATAGACTCACCGACCATCAAATAGCTCTAAACCCCCTTTGTTAGTCAATAAATCTAAAAACAAACAAAAATTATAAAAATAAACCTCAAGATAGAGGCAGCCAAGTTAGAGAAACACATCTAATAGCTAAACAAGATCTGATTAGGGAATTAAATCTAACAAGTAAAATCTAAAACAGTTGCAATAAATCAGGTCTTTATTAGTACAGTCTAATAAATTCAGCAAGTTTGAGGATCTCTACAATAGAGGTACTTAATCAACCTTAAGAAAATAAAAAGACTATGATAGCCAAACTTCTACAACTTAATGCACTTTTAAGCCAGAGATTGATCCTGTCTCTAAATTACTAGCAACTTCTCACTCTTAATTCAATTCAAGTAAATTATCTCAATCGGTTTAAATTAATGATTTACATTCCTCCCTCTATCTCAAAGGCAAAATGTTAATAGAGGAGAAACAAAAGAAAATTAGTGATATCCAAAAGAAGAGAAACAAGTCAATAAAATAAGAATGTACTTTTTAACCAAACTCTCACAAATATAAGTACCTACACGATAGACTACCTAATAATTCAATAGTGATGACTGAACATAAATCGAATATGGATTAATTTTACGATAAAAACAGATTGTGGGAGGATGAAAAATAGTAGAGATTGCTATAAGAGAGGGAACGCAAACGATAAATGGAAATGGATGAGTGCTTGTTTTAGCCAAATATCAGAGAAAGAGAGAATTCTAAATCCCCTTTTACTTCTCAAAGATACAGCAGCAGTAAAACAAGCCCTATGAAACATAACAGCAATTTGAACAATCAGAAATTGAATACTTCTGTATATGAAGATAAAAGCATACAATAATTCCTATAAAGAATTAATAGAGCCAAATAAGAACAAGAAAGGAAATCTGTAATTAGAAATAGTTTTGATGGATCAACTTGGAATGGGCAGTTAACGGAGCCCAAAGCATTTAAAATTACACCTGGGTAGCAGGCTTCATTATAGTAAAATCAAATCACTTAAAAGAATCTAAATTACAACCACTCAAGTACAAAAAGGAATACTTAAAAGAATTAAATAAAAAATAGTCCAAATAAAAGTGTAATACAATTATTCTATATATTTTCTTAATTTTAATTGGATAACAATAAATTCAATGATGCAATAAGTATACTGCGAAATGAACTTTACTCCATAGACTTAGACGACAACATATTATGAATATATTTTTAGTTAAGTGTTTTAATCTTAATTAAAGTTGATTTAATTACTCAAACATATCTCATTCTTTCTTCTAATGAGTTTCACTCTTTTTCTATTCACTAATTGGCATTTTATCATCTTTTAAGAATATTACTATTCTATAGATAAGGAAGATTGCATACCAATATAGGAAGAAACTTGCCAGCATTGATGTGAATTAAATGCATGAAATGTATGAAATACTTAACAGTGTTAAATTGAAGACTATCTTGCTTTTAAGTTTATCTTTAGAGCCACCTGTGCTAAAGTTAAATTCAAAGTCTTCTTGCTGGAAAGATAAGAATGAAAGCACGTCAAGCAGCAAATTGTAAATTGTAAGATCAAAGATTATATGGACTGCAATTGAGAAATAAACGCAACTTGAATTTTAAAGGTAGAGAGCAAAGAAATAGAAGTAAATGATCTCTGCAAGCTTTACTCCTAAGAACAAAGCAACGTGTATTCTCAAGGTGAAATGCTTATGAACCATCGAAATAGCAAAAGTTAACACTAAAAACCCAAAGTGCAGTGAGTATACGAGTGGGATGTACCCTCCAACAATTAAATCATTCTGCAAAGTATACACTCCTGGTTGAGATGAGTTTGTTGGTTGTTTATTGAAGAAGATTTCAAAAAGCATTAAAGCTTAGGTCTCATCTATATACCCTCTTTTAATTAAGAATTCCAGATCTTCTTGAGTCATACTGTGGAGTTTCTCTTGAAGCATCGTTGTGATGTTTTGTGATAATTAGAAAAGTAATTCTTGGTCAATTATAAAATAAAAATCTAATTACATGTTTTATTTTTGATTCGAAATTAAAAATAAGAAATAAAATTTTACTATTTTAAACTAAGATTAATATTTTTATAAGGGCAATAATATAATTTACATTTAAATATAATTGTTAAGAGGATTAAGGATTAATAAAAAAGAAAAGACCATAGCAGTTTTAGAAAGTTTTTTTTTAAAGGTTAATTTAATTAACAATCAAAATAATTCAAGGATATTTTTTATAGAAAATAAATAATATACATAATTTATTAAAACATATTAATTAGCTAAATGAGAAAAACATGATAAAAATTTTGAGATTAAATTTAAGAATAAAGAAGATGTCATATTTTCTTATAAAAGGCAATCATTTTCAATTTATTTGGGGTATAAAATATGACTTTAATCTTTCTTTTATTTTCTGGAAAGCGCATCAACTCCCTTTCCTCTCTAATTCTCTTCACCCTGCTTTTGATTTCTCTTGACTTGATCCTCAGGAAAGAATATCTCAGTTGGTTTTTACGATTCTTCCTATTTTTGATTTTTATTAGTTGTGTGATCTTCTCTGATCTTTTCTTTCTCGAATTACCATCTGATTTTCTATATTTTCTCTTGCTTGACTAGTTCTTCATAAGTAATCCTATGATAAACTCTGTTGTGATCTTTGTCTCTTTGAAGCATGAGGGTGTTCAGGATGTCAGCTTCTTATCACTTTAATTGCTCTATTCTGTTGTCACAAAAGATTAAGAGAGTGATTAGGCAGAAGAACAATATCTTCCTTGATTAACGCTAGATAAGTTCATATACTCCCATCCCAGCCATTTTAATTTAATAATTATTTACTATTTAAATTCAATTCTTTAATTGATTAATGGCTTATTGAAAATTATAAAATAATAAATAATCAATCTATATCAATCAAAATATTGAAGAATTAAAGTCAAGCTTCAACTTGCATATTATTAATTTAAAAAAATTAGTTTTATTGTATATATATATATAATCTGTAAAAAATGATTTATCATATTATTATGAGATTAAATCAAATTAATTTAAAGACACTCAATCGCTCAACAGATTCATTCTAATATATTGATTTGTAAAAATATATAACTTACTTAATGTCTAGTTTATAATTTTCAAAATAAATCATTTCTTTGATATTGATTTTCACTCCTTTAAGGATAAATAGTATATTTAATTAAAAAAATTAACATCAATCAATTTTGTGCTTTTAAATCGATATTATTAATAAGATCTTTCATTTACTTTTCTTCATCAATAGTTTACTTGACTGCTTAGAAATTGCTGGCGATTATAAATGGCTTCTAGAATTTACTGCCATAAAACTGCTTAAGTATTTTATCAATTTTGAAATCAAAAGCTTTCATAGGATTATTTGATAAGTTAAGCATCCTCAATTTAAAATGTAAATTACCAAAGCTGCATTCAGTTTCAATTACCTTAATAAAACGTACAAAATCATCAATTTCAACTTAATTATCAGACAAATTTATTTGCATGATATTAGAATTCCTATTTCTAACCAGATTAACGAAAAACTTATCAATTTTGCTTAGGCTGTTTTTAGAAATATCTAGAGTCTCTAATGTTTCATTAAAAAGCATTAAGTCCTTCAGTAATTCATAGTGATTATTATCACTTCCAAATTTCAAGTTTCTTAGAGTAAGTTTTCTTAATTTAGTATTCTCTTTTAGGTAGTTGAAAAGTGGACCGAAATCAAACTCGTTATCTTTATCAATCAAAGTTATTCCATCCAAAGTAAAGCTTATTAAATTAGGAAGTTGTGCAAATATTTCATTAATTGCATAGAACTTTTAATTAGTCCCAAATTCACATTCAACTAAGCTAAAGTGTTTGATAGCTCTTACACTAAAAATTCCATTCATCATTAGATTAAATGAAGAAGGACCTCTAAGAGTCACATCCTCAAGAGGCATGTGTTTAACTTGTTACCCATCCATAAAAAACTATTCAAAAATGAACATATTTTCAACTGTTAGCTTAAACTTTTAGAATTAAGTAGCATATGCTAGTTCTTCCATGTTCAACACAATGAGCTTTTACTAATCACTCACTACAGGGTTCATATTCTAGTTATTATTTGGAGTTCTAAAGTCTAAGTATTAAGCATGAATTGAGTAATCCTTTAAATTTGGGAAGGTCCTTGGAATAATTTTAAAGAGATTTTTGAACTCTTCTTCTTTAATATTAATAATTAAATAATACAAATATAACATTCAGAATACCAAAATGCACAACTGCCATTATGCTTGAATGTAAAACCCCGAAGCTTTTGAGTAATTGTTTTGGATCGATGACGGGGAATAAATGTAACTCCTTCAACTTATCTAATGATAAAATTGGTTTGATGCTTTCATTGAATACAGATGCTCTAAAGTAAAAGAAATCAATTCCGACAGTGTCTTAAATATTATTGAGCTCATTCATCATTTATACTGCAGATCCCTCAAACTCTGATGATGATCTTTCCTTGACCTAAGTCTTATAAATATGCAGATGTTTTATTTTGATAGTTTAAGTTAAATATAATCATGAATTGGATTTTCCTATTTTGCATAGAAAGTATATGATTGAGATCTTTTAGGATTGAAGATAATGTATGCATAGAGAACTTCTCATCATTAATATAAAGTATTTGGATTGCAAGAATTTCAAGATTCATAATTTTAAGGAAAATCTGAAGTATTTTATGGGTATCTTCTACACTCATCAACTCTCTGAATGTCAATTACACTACTTAAACGTTTTAAGTGTTTCTTACAAGATTTTCTAGATAAGTAATTTGGTATTCATCAATATTGTCATGCATAAACACGATTCTAAGTTCTCTGATGGGTTAATTGAGAATTTCAATCTTTTAATCCTTGTAATTGTCCCAAAATGTTTGAAGCTCATATAATAATTAAAAACATTGAAAGGGTCTTTGATACCTTAAAGTTGCCTTAACAACTTCGCTTTCTCGTTTTCTTCTTCCTCAATATCTTCTTCAAAATCATAATAGTCCTCTTCAATATCTTCCTCATTCATCTCTTCTTTTCTAAGTTAGTTTTGTTTCTCCTTTTCAAACAGATACTCCTAAATTTCTCTCATTTTACATAACTTGTCTTTAATTTCCTTGAATTCTTTAGGGTCTCCCTATACATAGAGCAACATATCTAATTTAACTTTCTTAGGGTTAAGAGAAAGTAAGTGTTGCAGGCTTTGAACACTGTCATTTAGTTAAAAATAGCCTTGCAGTTTCATTAATGTCACTCTATTCAGATTATCTTATAATTACAAACAAACTTATAAATATTTTCATGATATTGTTTATAATGAATGAAGTTCAAAGGAGAGCCATTCAGAATAAAATTCATTCCTTTCATCTCGCATATTTTCTCTACCAACTCTCGATTTTTAATAACTATTCTCTTGCTTTACTTGCATAGTTTCACAAGCAACTCAAATATTTGGAAGTCTTTGTAGATGTAGGAGAACATCTCAAATATAACTTATGCAAAATAATTGAATAAACATATAATATTATAAGATGTACTTGTTGATCTTAATCTGCTTTTAATTTCCGATTGAAAGCGACATTATTTATATTTTACTTTTATTATAGATTTTGTTTTAAATTCTTCTAATGATGCAGATTAGATTTAAGAATAATATTCTATTTGGTTAAAATTAAGAAATTTGAGGTATTGCGTGCTTTTAATATTTTAGATTCCTAATTCGTTAATGAATATTGTAGATTTCTGTTATTGTTCATTGTTTTTTAATTTCCCGCCAAAACCCCAAACCGGAGTTAAATTTTTAGAAAATATGGAATTTTAAGGAAGTAATTAAATTATTGAAACACTAATTATTGATATAAATTCTTGGTACTAGAAATACTACTTTTATTTATTCCAAGCATAATTTAATTCGACTCTATTGATTATGTAAACTTATCTCCTCAGAAATGTCTCTTCCTGACGCTTGGTCTATCCAACTGATTCATCCCCTTATATCCCCCCTGTTTCAACTGAGTTCTAAAAGCTATATTATCCTGTACTCTATGAGCAGGATCGAAATTTGTGGTATCTTCGTTGGTTAGATGTGTCCACTTTGAATTTCCACGCTTACCGGCATCTCCTCTGCGTTTTCTATGGGGGTAACAGCTGGAACCAGATTTGTCCATTTTTGTCGAAAACCTGACGGGCATGTTGTATGTCGAGTTGGAAAAGATCCTGGGCGTGCTTGCACGGTCTTGTGAAGAAGGGTCCCTTGTGATAGTACTTTGCATGCATGTATAGGCTACTCCTTCTCTTTTTATGGTTCATCTGAACCTAGCCTGCGATTCTCCTCTTCACGTTCTGCATCAGTCATATTCCTACGTCTCTCAATCTCCTTCATCTCCCTTTCTCTGGCTTCTCTCTCATCTCTATCTCTCTTTATTCTTCTAAGCTCTCTCAATTTCCATTCTTCATAGGCAACTTAGGAGTTCAGGTAATCTCTATCCTCATAGTCAGTCTCTTCAAAGGGCAGATTGGCATCACTATCGTATTAATCCACAGCTTCATGATCTTTCATCTACTGCTCTCTTTGAATTGATTCTGCCACTAGCTGCTTAGTGTACTGTTTCTTCTCCTCTTTTTTCTTTCTCTCGAATTCTCTTTCTTGCTCTATCTACTCTTTAGTTTGTCTCTTTCACCAAGGGTTTCTCTGTCAGTTCGACTGACATATACCGGCTTAAGAAGTTATTGCTACTACTACTATTCTTACTCTTAATCATCCTCATCAATTTGCTGCTCTTCTTCATCCTCATCATACCCATTCTCATCTAGTTACTCCAAATCAGCATCCTCCTAGAGTTTATTTGTTAAGTTACCAAGCAGTGGATCGTCCACTACAATAGGTAGGTCTTCCTCATCCCCAAACAATCCTTCATCGTCTTCGTCATCACCGTTGTTCTAATCTTCATCAACTTAATCGTTTTTAGATGCCATTTTTTGTTCCTACTCCAGAAGCCTCATCTTCAGCATTGTTCTCCTGTTGGGATCATGTTAGACTATATCTGCCTGAGTATTCCCACCATCAAATACCAATATTTCCTCATAACCTGAATTCATAGAACTTGCTGCTTGTTTACCCTGGGATGTGTCAATGATGATTGCAGAGGAATCTGCGGTCATTCCTTTATACTAGAGGGCACCTTTTCCCTGAGCGAGGTTGCTGCGACGGAATTCTGTCTCATTTGGATCTACTTCTTTCTGAGCCCATTCTGGAATCTATAAATCAAAAAATATGATTAGCTTCTTGTTTAAAAAAATAACTTGAAATTGAAGTTGAGGTTATAATGATGCATATCATTAACTATCTCATGATATTAATAGATAAAAAGGATAGATAATGTCAATAGAAATATTACTTACAATACCAGCTCTGTATCTTTACTGAGTGACTTTGGTCTTTTATTCTATGCGTCCGCGGTTTGGATCACGATTCAAAATACTGTGTGGATCGTTTGCCGACATTTTTCTCTTATTATTATTAATATTATAATTAATAAACATTTTAATACATTCATCTTTACTACATTTTGATAAGTGATGAAATTAACTTTTTAACAAATTTATAAATTCCTAATTAATATATAGCTTTTTTCTATCAATCTCTGAAATAATATCAATAATTTCCAGCTATTTCTCATTTTTCCATTGTGAATCAGTCATCACTCATCTTCTTGTGGCTTTTCTTGGACTTCTTAACTACAATGCCACTCTTGGCTGCTCTCTTGGCTGCCTTTTTTAACTCCTGATGATGTGCTCTGCTCAGCAACTTGCTCTTCTTCTTGATGACTTTACTCACTGATTGTACTGTGTTGCCGCCAACCATGTCTACTTCCATGCCGTTATAACACAATATTCAAACATTAACACACTAAATTTAGGCATTAAAGTCTAATAAGGTATATGTTTAAGCTATATCTTCGTTGTTGCTGTCGCTGTTTTCACTTTCAGATGAGAATTTTCTGTGAATACCTTGTTTCTTGTCAGCACCACCCCCGAGACTGAGTGACTTGAGTTATTTAGCAAGCAACTTCTTCTTTCTTGCTTCACTGCTCACAACTGGGGCAACCTTAGGTTTCTTGGTATTACTCTGCTGTAAAAATTATACAAACAATTTGAGAATTGGATTAACTCAGGTGATTATTTTAAATTAAAATATAAGAATAAGCCTTTATTGTTATTCCAAAGCTTAATCCTTATCTTGTCTCTTTTAAGCTCTCTTAACAGCTTCTGCCTGTCTCTCAGCTTCGCATTTGAGTTAATACTGATGACGCTTCTTGGCGTTCTTTGTAGAGTTCTTCTTTGACATTATTTACTTTTTATATTTTATTCTATTAATTACCTTCAATTAGCTAATATACACTCTAT
>ARYC01006165.1:0-40008 GCA_000711775.1 Oxytricha trifallax
ACATTTCCTAAAAAACTCGAAGGCAAAAAAGTCTGGGAGATTTTGTAAGTTTAAAAAATTTGATCGTTTAATAGTTTAAATCAAGGGTTTAATTATCGTTTAACGGCTGCCCTATTTTAATTAATTAAGATTTAAAAATTAAAACTTAAATTCGATTATAGAAAAATGGAGTGCTCCCACTGCACCAGACCCTAGCAGGAAGACCCACGCCAGAATCGCCAAGATCGTCTCTTACTATGAATAGATCAGGACCAAGCAGTACATCCCTCCCTTCGACAGAATTGTGGGCGAGGTCGAGGCCGCCCCTGAGGGTCGCGAGGAGGTCGAGGTGGCTTGGCATTGGTTCATCAGTGTATCTCCAACTTACAAGTAAAGGCTCCTGCAGAGATCCCTAAGTCAGAGCTCCATAAGGGAGATCTGGCCAAAAGCCTGCATTTACGACAGAGATACATCTTCCTGATCAGGGATGGGACGAACAGCCTCTTGAAACTGGGATGGTTCTTGTATATATTCGTATCTAAATATATTTTCACTTTCCACTCATTTTGTATTTCTCGTAATGGGTTTTCATTTTTCTCATTTTCACTTTGCAATAACGATGTATTATTTAATTTAAACAACCCACGATTCTCTAAAAATTACTCTTGGGGTTTTATTAATAATTATTATTTTAAAAAGAATATCTTTATAATTATAATATTTCACTTCTATGAAGAGAATATTATGTCTCTTATATAAACTAAAAGATCTTAAATAAGATAGGATGTTCAATTTTGGCGAGGTTTAACTGCCAATTTATTTATTTTTGTTTTAAATTAATTTTTCAAATCATTATAATCAATTTATATTGTAATTTGCTCCGTTCATATCTGAAGTTTTAAAATAATATAAAATAAATATTAAATTAAGCATAAATGAATAATGTTTTTGAGAGCTGATTTATAGATTTTCGATCCTAGCTGTTGTTTAATTTTTAATCAGAAATATAATTCTAAGATGAGCCATGCCCTGTTATTTAAAAAAAATTTTTAATAAATTAATGCTAAGTTTTTATTTATGCAATCAAATTTTTCATGAATTATAAAAATCCGTTTTGTAAAAGAACTTTTAAAGCAACTAATAGTTTCAGATTTATACAATTTTCATTAAATAACTTATCTAGCTAAAAATAACTTATTATTTAAATAAATTTTATGCCTCAAATCTTCCTGCATCTTTAATTCTTGATTTTATTGCTGCTAATGCTATAAGATTGCCATCTGCAGCTATTCAATTTCATCTTAATTTAAATTACTTCCCTGCATTTATTAGTGCATTTAAAGGAATGCAAGGGCATTTGCTTCATCTATGCCCTAGATGTGCTAGTTCTATAAAAGATCTTTGTAGATATCTTTTTATTTAGTTTCAATGTCAGTTTTTATGTAGTATGCAATCCCAATGTGACTCATGCTCTTAATTTTCTGACTCTCTTAATAGAGTCTATGAGATGGCATTTAAGAAAAATTATAATAGTAAACAGCTCTTAAACTATTTTAATGGTTTAAATTGACTCTACCTCAGTTTACCCAACTAATTACTGTCTCAATAACAAATGCGCATAGGGGCTATGCTTCAAAACATCAGGATTATGAATGCCTAAGCTTGGAAGTAAATCTTAAAGGTCATATCCTTAACCCTCTAAGACACACTGAAGCATTTACTATTATAGAAACTCCTCAGCTTCAGCTTGCCTTAGCTGTTACTCTTGTTATTCTTTTTGAGCCTGTTATCCTTCGTTTATTTACTTCAGTGAAATAGCAAGCTGGTACATAAATTCCTAGAGTTAAGGGACATCCTGGCTTGTCTCTAATTGCTACAGCATCAATCAAATAAAGAATAAAGTGATTAATGCAAAATTGGGGGTTTTTTTAAAAAATTTCTCAATATACTGGATGTTATTTCCAAAGATGCTTTAGATCTGCTCAGGACTTAAGTCTTACATGATTTCTTCCAAGTATTGAAGTTGCAAACCTTCAATTTAGCTTGCTTGCTGTTAAGCAGGCGTAGGTTCAATTTGCTCCACTCTGATTGAAGGTCCTTATTTTGCAAACTCCTCGTATTTGTAGATATTTTATTGCTTCTTTTGACCTTTATTTACCTTTGATTAAGCTACCTCTTACCTTTTTGGAGGAATAATTTGAGGTTATCTATAGAATTGATTTAAGTTATTATGATTAAATTACTGTTTGATTCCTGAGGAATTTTCAGATGCAACAGGTGGTTATAATTACAAAATATAGATATAAAAATTCCCTTGATAATATCCTTTTTAGCTAACTTTGAGAAGATTCTATTATTAACCTTTTTTCAATGGGTAAACAGCTTGCTAATGCGATAACAAAATTAAATCTAATAGAGCATGGGCACATTATTCTCCGTCTTCTGATAAGATATCAAAATCCTCTCTCTACTATTACAAATTGTGGAATTAGCTCATTTTGAATTGCTGTTATTGAGAATTTTTCATGTTTGCTTGGTCTAATTTTTCCAATTACTTTTTTGTCAAGGTTCTTTGTCTAGATTTTACTTGCTGAATTTTTTAAGGACCTGAGCCTTATGTTTACGATGTCATATTTTTATCTACTCTCTGTCTTTTCACTGCAGTTGGAGGGTTTGCGCTGACTCTTGACTACTTAATCTATTGTGGATTATCTATAAATTAAGTTATGATTTTTTATGAAATGAAAAGATTTAAGGAAAAGCTCCAAATTTGTTTTATCTCAAACTACTAACCTATATCTATTGATTATAACTCATCCATGATGGTCTGATTATCAGATTCATCTATTTCTGAAGTCATGTCTCTGTTCCTTTTAGAGCCTGCATATGATTTTACACTGTTTTCATTTTGGACCTTTAGATTTGATTCTTTTCGCTCATTTATAATGCTCTATTATAATTTTAAGTTAATGTCAAAATTCAAAATCCATATTAGTGCCTAACTTACTTTTGCTTAAGGTCTGTTTTTGCCTGCACCCTGAACAGATTAAACTCTTCCACTTTGTATACTTCCCTCATTTTCCTAGATCTAATTTAGCTTCAGTTTAAATGCTTACTTGTAATGAGCGAGTTGTAGCGTGATTCTTAGCTTCCTCCTTTTTGGCTTGATTGGCATTTTATTTTGTAACATTTTATTTCTCTTTTAAGTTTTATTGAGGAGCAGCTCCAGAGGTAGCTTATAAACTAAGACCACTACCAACCGCAGTGGCCTCCTGCTTTTAAGCTTGGATCTTTTTCACTTGTTTCTGATCTCCCACTGATTGTTGACTCTATTTAAAAACAAATTAGCTCCATTTTTGGATTACCTTCGAAATTAAACAATCAAGGCTTTTATTTAGATTAGGATTTGCTTTGAATATTTTTATCGATTCATATAGTAAATTGTTCATGCGATATGTTTAAATAAGGAATTTGAGAGTTGAGTGAGGGGTTACCTCTAAAATATTAATATATAAAATTAAGCAATTTTCAAAATGAAAACAAGAATGAAATCTTAAGCAACCAGTGAGCTGTCGAACAAACCTAAATCTTAAACTCTAGAAAACCAAAACTCCACAAGTATTATCATCTTATAATTTGAAAAACTTAAATATTTTAGTTGCTTATTTATATAATATATATAAATTGGTCTGAATCTAAACTTATGATTAATTGATAGAAATGCTATTTAAGGAATTGATAAATAGATAAAAATATACTAAATTTATAGTTGATATTAGTTAAAATCGACTTTTTAATAATATAATTAAATTCTTATGATATTTATAATAATGCTATTAAAAATTCTCAGACTAAAATAACTTTTGTTTTCAATTATTAAAACATGAAGAAGATTAATAAATTTATTTCAGCAAAATTGTTTTTATGAATCAAAAACAAGCTAAGATTTAAAATTAATAAAATAATTAGACAATTTTATGATTTCTCAAGATAGTTATTAATAATTTGATTAATTATTTTTATATTTAAACCCCCCCCAAATAATTGATATATATATATATATTACATCACAAAATTACAATTAAATAACTAATTAAATTACTAAAATATTAGATAATATATTATTTAAGTTTTAATGTAGTAAAATCTATATAGGAGGTTCTTAAAATGGGGAAAAGTCCAAAGTTGCTCAGTAAATGGGATAAGCAACCTAGGGTGCTCTAGATAAGGAAGAAATATAAGTGGACTTAAAAAGAGGCACAGATAACCAAGCCAAAATCAACGAATAAACTTAGCCCAATGATAAAGTAAGTCCTAATCTAAATATCAAAGATATTTCTACTCATAAAATGAATTATGTTTCCATAAATTTGTAATAAAATTAAAATCAATAATTGTAAAATGAGCGATAGTGATTTAAACAATCTTGGAATAAATCAGTAGCCTTCTCAAATGTCTTAGGACATCAGAAACATCAACATGATAGATCAATCATAAGACCAGAATCCAATTCCCTAACAATAAACTGACCAAAATCCCTTCACTAAATTCCAAAATTAGTTTAAGCAAGACCCACCGAAATAAGTAGGTCTCCACCTCAACGAGGACAAATCTGAGTTTATCGAGGATCTTTTAGAGCGATTAAACATTTCCATGAAGTCAAAGATGTACTCTACTCTCGATTGCATGGCCACTATATAGAACAGTCACCATATTTACTCCTCTAATAATCTGAAGCATTTCACCCATAATGAACAGCAAATAATTGAGGAGAGAAATTAGTACATGGAGATGTACAAGCAAAATGTGTTTTCACTCTCAATTAATGCGGAGTTTGTTGATTTCATAATTAATTCCATACAAGATAAATAGAGAAATCAATTGATCGTAGATGGAGATGAAGGCTAAGGGGTTTTGGGAAAAAACCAAAATAATTACTTGTAAATGATGCTCTAATAAACTTAAATATAAAATTAGATTATGAATCATTCAATTATTGAAATAGGTTTAGGCTGATATTAGAGAAATGTTTACATTTGAGAAAAATCAAAAATCTTTAATTGACTAAATCGAGCAACTTATGCAAATTGATAAAAAGATTTAGTAAAATAACTAAATAATTTAGAAGAAACTTCAGCAAGTAAGAGAAATAAAGGAAAGAAACGATCTTTTGTATATATCAAAAACTATTAATTGAATTAATATTTTTAGTGCAAAATATTTTGATCTTAACAGATGATAATTTAAGCGATAATAATCTTAGCAAATAACTTATAAGTACATTCTTAGGTTTTTTAGCTTCTATTAGCATTTATGAATATTTTACAGATGTTTATTTAGATTAATCACAAATGCTAAAACAGCTCTATAGTTAAAAACTCATTTAGCTTTATCAAGATTTTCTCTCCATTTTGGGAGGAGCAAATCTCTTACATCATGAACTTTAGGTCTTGATTCTGGGTTTATCTAAGTAAGTGCCAGAATAATTTCCCCTTCAACAGTTCCAGTCAGCTTACTCTTAGGAGGCAGTTTTCTTTAGTCTTTAACCATACTGAACATTGTCATTTTTTCATGATAAGTGACACTCATGTTTGAAGATAATTCCAAAAGGATGAGACCTAAAGAATATATATCGACTTTCTCTCCTAATTCAGCATAGTTAATTTTAAAGTTTCTGTTTTTAAGTTGTTAAGTGAGTTCTGGGCTGAAATACAAGGGCGTCCCTACAGCGCCAGATTCGTTGGCAGATTCATGATTTTCTCTTTTAGACGTTCTTTAAGTTGTCGATGTTTATGGAATAATAAAGGCATCGTCAAATGCTCTTGCTAAGCCAAAATCTCCAATCTTAACTGTATTATGTTCATCCAAAAAGATGTTTTCTGGCTTTAGATCTCTATGAATGATGTTTGCATCGTGAATTGTCATCACTCCATTCACTATTTGTGAAAAGATACGGTAGTTATACTCTCTGTCAATTTATGGTCCTCTATTTTCTATGAAGTCTTTTAAAGTTTAACCAGAACAGTATTCTGTTTGAATCATAAGATTGAGAGAAATAAATGGCTTGTCCTATTTAACAAGTTCTTATAAGGTATACATTGATAGTGAACCACCGATATAGTGGCTTTGATCAATTTAAGCTCTTGATAATTGATCTCGATGTGAGACTATATCATTTACTTCTGAGTCTTAAATTGAACTATCGTCCACCTAACTATTATCGTAATCTATGCTTTGATCATCATCTTGATAATAATCATCGTCCTCATACTCCTCAGAAATTTCATCATCGTTATCATCGAATGCAGCTGAGTCAATTGAGTTGTTATTGAAAATTAAGCTCTCTTGCTTGCTCAATTTACCCTTCTTTGCTCTTTTCTTTCTTAAACTATCTATCTAGGATTTATCGTTTGTTGATCTTAAAGATAGAGCACTGTCTTGGTGCTTTAACTTTTTATTGCCTTCTTTTTTATTTTAATTATGATGCTTTTTAACGTGATTAACAAACTTCATTTCCTGTAGCTATTCTTCATCGTCAAGTCCCTCTATCCAGCAAGTGTAATACCTTATAATGTTTTTAGGCTCTAACTTAGTAATTGCTTGAATCTCTCTGTAAACCTTGTGATTTTGAAGAGTTTCAGCTATTCCCAAGTGAAGTTTAATCTTCTTGATAGCATAGATGTTATCATCTAGGGAATATTTGCATTAGTAGACCACTCCGAATCCTCCTCTTCCAAGCTCTCTGATAGTCTCAAACTATTTCCTGTACCTACCATTTTCGAGGTATTTCTCTATTAATGCTTTAGTCTAGTGCAAAATTTAAGTAGGTGGGAGAGCTTTGAAGGAATTCTAAGACCTTATAACCTATCTTAAGGAGACCTAAGAAGATTGAAACTTTTAAAGTTGGATTTGTTTTTCCTGATCGGACTATCTTTTAATGAAAGACACTTTCAATTCTTGCTTTGGTTGTGAATCTAAATGTCTATCAATAACTTAATTTGACTCAAAGATGATTTCTTATACATCATCCTTCTCTATTTCCTTTGCTTTACTAAGATCTTATGAAGTCAAAGATTGGTCTTTAAAATCAGTGAAACTTGCTTTGTCAAAATTAGAACCGCTATCTTTATTAGATTTGTTATAATTGTTGCTAAAAAGATTAGATGCAATTTATGAAGGATTTGGACATACGTCGTATCCTTGGCAGTCTATTGCATGTTAGGCACCACTAATTTATCTTTACATTTCAACAATCTCTGTCTAAATTTAATCCCTGATCTCTGGAGTGTCATCATAAATTTTTGTAACTTTCTTGATCTCTTCTCTTACAATTTTCCCTTCCTCCCTTCTAAATTTAAGCTAATTCTATATTTCAGTTTTTTCAGGCAAAGCTTATGGACTGTTTATTTGGGCCACTAAACTTGGATTATATAATTGAATTTGGTTTTCTTATTCAATTGTATGTTGCTCACTGTGGCTCTAATGATTAGAAGAGTATTCATGGAAAAAATCATGATCGATGGATTTAGAATTAGACTTTACTGATTAATCTTCGCTATCTTTCTGATTCAATTATGATGAACCTAGGTTGTTCATAAGTTTCTCTCCTTTGTTGGGGAAGGTCTCTTCACTCTATCTTCTTACTTGTTAGATCAGAGCTATTAAGTTTTTAAAGTTAAATAAATCGAACATTCTCCAAAAATTTAACTTTTATAAAACTTTAGAAAATATTACTTATATAATACGAAACTGCAATTTAAAAGGGCTTAAAGTTTCTAGAAAATTCTAGAAACTTGAATAAAAAAGCTATTAAATTAGATGTATTATCATTTAGATTATTTGACTGTACTCTTTCTCTTTGATTTATGACAGAAGGCTCATCATCACTATCTGATTTCAATTGTGATTAGATAAATAAGGATTTACTCTTGTTATCACGCTAACCGAGAGATTTATTTTCAATTTAAAATATTTATAAATAAATAACCATTTTAAAGTTCTGGTCTTTAGTAATTTCCCCTTTTAATTATAAAACATAAATAAATTCCAGTTTTAATAATGATATTTATGCTATGGAGTATGATCAGATACAGAAGCTAAATCCATCTATTCTACTGTAATTTGTTGAGTTTAGCTGTGTCTGTAATTATGTTCAATTTCAATTTGTTACTAAAGCTACTTGGTATTTTCCTCGTTTTACAATTACTTTCTTTTCATCCTTCTTATGTAAATAAACTGGGCCACAACTATTCCCACAAGGATAATTACTGCAGCCAAGATATACAGAGTGCTGTCGTCATTTTTGTTGAGGTTTTCCTTCACGATGTGTAACAAACTTTTGTTCTGAGCAGAGGTTTAGGGGTTTAGGGGGGAGAGTAGGTCTGATTAATGAAGGCTTTAAAGATCATCGATAAAGCTGATTCATAAAAAATATAATTAAAATTTTATATTTTTTAATCAAATATTTTATTGAATAAGATGTGGATAATTGAAAAAAAAATAAATGATTCTTTAACTCTCAATTTCGTCAGAGAGATTTATATTGTTATACCAAACTAATTTTCCATCCTTTGTCTTTTCTTAAGTTTTAATAGACATAAAAATCACAAAACAGTGATAAAAAATTAAAGAAATTAATACCAACCTTTAATTAGAGAATTTAAAAGAAAGAGTAAAATATTGCTTTAACTCACTCTACACAGCAGAGTTTTTTTTTCAATTTTAAGATGATTTAGGTTTTCTTGTAATAATTTCTTTAATTCTTTTCTCCTTATCTCTTCTCAATTGTACTAAACTTAATAGAACTAAAATAATATTTCAAATGAAAAATTAAACAATTCATTTTATTTAGATTTAGCTTCCTGAATAAGTAAATCTAAACTGGCAAGTTTAGAGCATGACATGCTAACAAGTAAATTAAAATTAAAATAACAGTTATTAGTATGTCGAATTCTTATAATAAATATCTAAAGTTAAAGTAATAATTCCTGGGAGGTCTGTTAATAGCCCAAACCATCATACAAGGAGAGTATAGCAAAAAGGCTATTCAGATAAAAATCATTCTATAAAATTATCAAAAGTATAGTTACAAATGCAAATACTATCAGAGTGCTAATATTGAAAACCCTTTGAAATATCGTATAGAGTAGATCCACTTAAATAAAAAATTGGAAGACTTGGAAGTAAAAGGCCGAATTAGTTCATTTCTTAATATATATTTTAATTATAATCAATCAGCAAATAAATGCTAAATTAACTAGTAATTAATTTAGAAATAAAGCTATCACTTACAGTTAAGTCTACTAACATCCCTTCAACTTTTGCAGTAAATTGATCTCCACATTCAGTTTTAAGTTTGCTAATCATAGTTTTTTCAGCTTCAAAACTTGCACTCTTTTTAAGCAGGAGTCTTCTACACAAGCCTCTAGCGTAAAACTCCTCGAAGACATCCTTAGACTTCACATACCTGAATACTTGAATGACATCATGAATAATTTGCTCCAGTTTTTCATCAGTAATACCAGTCTATCCACTTGATTTTCTTAAATGCAAATCTAAAAACTTTGCCAAATATTCAGATACCATATTAGGATCAATGTTCAAGAAATGCTCAAGTGCTTGTTTAAAATATGTTCTAAAAGGATCAGAATCCTCCTTTAAAGGAAATACCTTGGAAATGAGATCTTCAGCTTACTTCTTAAATTCAAGAATATCCTCAACACCCTTGAATGACTTTTTGATAAACTAGGCATCTTTTAAAAGTGCCTCACCTCTGGTCTTAACTATTTTAGACCTTGAATCCTTATCAAGATTTGCTTATCAACTCTTTTAAGTAATTCATAAAGTCTCTTAAGGTCTTCTACTCTTTGATCAGCGATAAACTTTGAGAAATCCTCCGATTCTAGCATATCAGTTGTATGGGTTGTGATTAATCCTTCATTCAAGATCCTCAAAAGACTATTCTTTGTTGAAATATCCAGGCATTCATCAACTCTTTCGGATTCTTTCTAAGTGATTTGGTCCACGTAAATTAAATAGCTTGAGAGGTTCAAACTTTAAATTTTATCATTTGAATCTTTAGTGAAAAATTCCTCAGTCTGCTTCAAGAACTAATCTTCGAAAGATCCCTTGTAGAAGTTTAGTGCTAGCATGACATGAATAAGATTAGCTATAAGGTATCTGTTTGATACAAAGTAATATAAAAATATAAGAAGTTTGTTCTTTTTTCATCTTGTCTATCAACCTGAATTAAGTTAAGGACTCCTTTAATTAACTTTTGCTTGAGATCTTCTCCAATTTCCTTTCTTAATTGATTTAATCCAATATTCCAGAATGTTTGCATATCAGGATTCACATTTAATATCAGGAAAGTTCGCTCTAGATACAAAAAGATGTCCTTTATGCCTTGCATTGAGATACAAAATTGAATCCAGAATAGTTTGAATCTATCTAGAAATAGCCTCTCTGAGTTGTTTTCGAAAGAGATTTGATTTCCAGAATCGATTTCCATGCTTTAATCTGAGTTCCCATTTACATTATTTTAACTTAGGAGCTCTTTTAATTACGTAATTTTAAATGAAATCAATGTTCCTATTTTTTAAGTCACATTACTTGTCAAACGTTGACTCATCTTTAGTCTGCATAAGTTGATAGCGCTCTATTAAAAATGATTAAGAGGCGTATAAATTCATTTACTTTATAAGATATTTCTTTAAAAAATTGTTAATTTTGAGTGGGATCAGTCTCAAACAAGTAATTTATGTGTGCTTCCAACTAAGCCCAAGTATTATTGAAAATATTTGGATCAGGTTTCAAGTCAACTAAAAATGTAAAATAATGTATTCTTACGCTAAACCTTAAATCTCTAAATTTAGGTTGCTTGATACAAGGGTAATGCTTGCTTTTAATGATTCAAAGTCTCCATTATTTTCTTTTAATTAAGTTAAATTTGATTGACATCTCAAATCTTATTTTTAAAGCCAGTTCTTTCTTTATGTAACGCAAATTATAGCTTTATGGTCGAATACAAAACTGTAAAGGGAGATAAACTTCTCTCCTCGTAAGAGGGAATAGATTCTTATTTCTATGTTTTATCTCAAGCTTCGTGGCCCATTTCATTATAAGAAACCAAAGTAGTGCTTCCAAAGTACTTGAATGACATTCAAAATGAATTTGAGACCTATTACAAAAGTAGATAATAAGGTAAATGTTTAACTTGGTGTATTCAAATGGGTACGAGCTTGGTTTAAGCTAAGTTTGGTGAAGGAAATGTTAAAATGCTAGATGTTTCATGCTCATAAGCTTTGCTTCTACTTTGTTTCAATAATCATACTCAGATCTCTTACAAAGAACTTCAGGATATGACATCACTTTCCGAATAAGAGTTTAAGAGACAATTTTTATCACTAACTTTACCTGAACATCCTATTCTTATCCTGTAAGATCCCACATCTTTAGAAGAATCTAAACCTCTAATAACCCAATTTTAATTATATATGCGCTTAATAGCTTAATTAAATTTTTAATTTTAAGTTTAAGAATGAAGAATAGAAGCAAGCAGTTGATAGGAAGAAGATCATAAAGACATCTTTCAATCCAAACGATATGTTCGAAGTGAATTTGAAATTCAGATCTAAACTCAAACGTATTGCAATTAATGCTCTGTAAAAGAAAGAGAGTAAGAAGGAAGCTGAAAATGTTCATGATAAAGTACTCTAAGATTTAAAAATTATGACATTACCAAAATTGTACTCATAGAATATAGTTTTTAATACTATTTTAAGATAGAAAATACTTGATTGATGCCGCTGTTGTGAGAACAATGAAAGCAAGAAGAACAGTTCCACATAACGATCTAATCACAGAGGTCATTAGACTCGTGAGATTATAAAAATTTACAATATTTTTAAGTTTTTCTAGCTTTTTATTGTCACTCTATAGATTTTTAAGATTCCCTCTTGATATTCAAGGATTCAAGCAGAGAGTTGAACATTTAATCGAAACAGAGTATATGAGAAGAGATGAAAAAGAATTCAACGTCTATCACTATATTGCTTGAAACTATTTCACAAAAGAGAGAATCTAAAGTTCACTTTATTTCATTTCATTAAAATAATTTCTACTAATACTTTCAAGATATACTCTCACATACTGAAAAAAGATCAGTAATTTTTATGAATTAACAATTACTGTCTAAAAAGTAAATGTAAAAAATATATAAAATCTTATTTATATTATAATAATGCATATAATTTATAAATTAATGTCAGATTCGTAGCCTTTAGTCCCAAGATTTTCCAATCAAACCTCTAATTATATCGAGCCAACTGATAGTGAAGTAAGCTGAAAATTATTACTTTAAACTTATTTTTTATATGAATTTTTCCAAATTTATAACATAAAAAGACCATTTAATTTAGAATGATGACTTGGAAATGATAAAGCGAAAGAGCAAGAAGCAAACGAAAACTTTTATAGGGTTATTTGATGATTATTAATAATAAAATCAATAATTAACCAAACATATATTAAATCCTTATCAA
Organism: Oxytricha trifallax; assembly: GCA_000711775.1. Lineage (NCBI taxonomy): Eukaryota > Ciliophora > Spirotrichea > Sporadotrichida > Oxytrichidae > Oxytricha > Oxytricha trifallax. Next base: position 12,522 of record ARYC01006165.1, read on the forward strand.
TTGTCAAATTAAGAGTAGAGATATAGTTAGGAATAAATGTAACTCATACTTAACAAAGACTATTATAATAATAATAATATGTAAAAGCAAAAGTACAAGCATTTTTAAGATATAGAAACTATAGGTGATAAAAAATATTCAAATTAAGTAGCGTTTTCGGTATATGAAATAAATTATGAATATAATATTCCTAACTTTTTTATACCCTGAAACTGATTAGTATAGATCGAAGAGCTTTGGTCCCAAAACATCGCACGAATGTTAAAATTGAAAAAGACTCTAGAAAATGTTAAATCAGCTTTCCCCTTAAAAAATGCAAAATATTAATGATGTGAGTTAGGGATACATGGCAAAATACCATTAAAATATTGTAAATCAAATGAAATTAGGTTAAGAAGAAGAGAAAATTAATTAAAATGCTAACTATGACTACAAATAGGATTATGATTTCGAGAAAGAAGGGTTGTGGGGTATAAATATTTTCAATGAATATGAGGAGACATAGAGAGGTTTAGAGGTACCAAAAAGCTCAATAAGACAAAATAGGAAGCAAAGACATTAAACAATTGTAGAGACTACGAATAAAGGCAATTTGGAAATTAAGATAAAAAAAGCCTAAGTTATTAGATTTTATAATTTTAACGCTTTAAAATGATTTACTTTTAAAATGGCAAGAGAAAAGTCTAATTTGAAATGAACAATGAAGAAGATATTTTAGAGAATTTCTTGGACAAAAAACATTCACCATAGAGTAACGCTTATCACAAAATCTCGCATTTGGATATTGCAGAAAAGATAGTTAAACTTGAGTTGTAGGATATGGGTTTCAAAAGACCACAAATTGAAGCATTATTTGAGTTAGAAATGATTGAATCTGCATAGGAAGCTGTGGATTTGCTTATTAAAGGAGAAACTGGGTATTTATTGCAAAATAAGAAATGGGTTTCAAGTTAATGTATTTAAGTTAAATTAAAAAATTTTACATCGATAATACACAAGTATAATGTTAACAAGTAAGGAATAAATTGCAAAGTTTGCGGAGAAGACATGCAAGAACATGTTCATTCGAGAGGAGAAGCATTAGAAGAGGCAATTAGAATTTTAGGGAATTGTTATATCTATTTATTGATTTTATAAATAAAAATACTCTAATAGATATTATACTACTCATTTGAATTGAAAGGGAGTTGCGTGATAGACTTTTAATTAGGCAATCTCTTCTGAATTTTGATCTTGCTTAATAAGTTGACCGTAGATCTTCTCTAATATAATTTAAACCAGCGGCTGTGCCAATTCAAAGAGCTGTGCCTGTTGATGTCGGTGGGATACTTTGTGAAATTTGTTACATGAACTACAATGAAAGTGACTTGTATGGAATAAAATGTAATCACAGATATTGTAAAAATTGCCTCTATGATTATCTAGAATTCAACATATCAAACGGGCAAGTTAGAGTGATTAAATGTGCAGATGCTTAATGTAAAGAAGAGTTCACAAAAGAAGATGTTGAAAAGTTTGGGTCGAAGGAAATTTACGATAAATATCTTAAGTTCAAAGAAAACATTGATGTGAATCTTAATCCCAATCTAAAATGGTGTCCAAAACCTAATTGCAATAATTACATTTCTAAGGGCAAGAAACGCAAAGTTACTTGCAAGTGTGGGCTTGAAATATGCTTCGATTGTGGGATAGAATGGCATGGAAAGATTAAGTGCAAAGAAGTTATGGACAAGGAATTTTTTAGTTGGGCTGCAAACAATGGAAATATCAGTAACTGCCCAAAGTGTAAAGTTAGACTGGAAAAGATTTCAGGTTGCAATCACATGACCTGCAGATAATTAACTCTATCTATGATTTTTAACGTTTATATTCATTGATTATATTGTTTCGTTGATCATAATTTATAATGTGGGTACAGTTGGTGCTGGCTATGTGGCAAGAAATACACAGATTTTCATTACAATCCCATAAATGTATTTGGGTGTCCAGGTCAATAGTATTTTACTTAACATAGGTTTTGGGTCATTATGGTGAACTTAGTAATCTTTATGATAATCCCATTGATAATAATACTCACTCCTGGAGTTTTCCTACTGTATAAGTATACTTAAAATTGGCCTTCAGATTGGATTGATAACATGATGTTTTGTATGAGGTGTATTTAGAATAATTTCAGAAATAGTTTATTTTATTTTTATAGTCATTTTATATAATTTGATAACAAACTAATGATTTTCTATACCAAATTAGTTGTTGGTGTCACATTCTCTGCATTTTAATATTTTGGCCCTTACTTTTCGGAATAGGGACAGTAATAGGACTTGTTGCATGTGCGATTTTGATAGTCCCAGCTTATCTATTTTAAACCTATCGAATATTGAAACTAATATTCTATAGATGCTGGTGTTGTATCAAGTGAAATAGCTGTCAATTGTAAGAAAGGACTTATTTATCAATAATTCAACTTCTAAAACATATTATAAGAAAAAAATATATATCATTAAATTACAATAAAAACATTAGTTAATTTATTAAACCAATAAGATAGATAAAAGTTAATGATTTATTTAATTTGAAATAAATCAAATTTAACATAAGTTAAAATTGTTATTTTTAAAAGAATATAATCAAAAATATTTAGATAAATATCTAATTTGAGAAAATAGAGAGAATGAATTATAAAAATTTGGAAATTCTATTATATAAAATGAATTTAATTTTCTAAAATAATAAGATTTTAAAATTTCTCAATAAGCTAATTATTTTTAATATAAACTTTTTTATAATATTTTGGCACCAAAATGCTATTATTTTTATCAAACGGGGTTTTACTAATTGTAATTGACTAAAATATTATAACTTCTAATTATATAAATAAAATGTCAAAAGTTCCTAAAATACCCATCGTTAAAAGTTCAATTGACTATGTCTCTATCTACTCTAACTAGCAAGATATGAAGACAATTTTATAATATTTTGTTCAACTTTTAAGATTTATTCTTGAATTGCGTATTAATTAATATCTCACTTATATATTTTTTAATTTTCAGGAGAGTGAAGAGGCAAGAAGATCATTTTAAGAAGACCCTCTCGTAATCTCACAACAAGTTCTACTAGAAAATTATGCATCATAAACGCTTGCAGCTTTAAGAAGAGTTAGGTACAGGGTTTTAGGATTTAATCGATGATGGCCAGGTTATCACTAAGAAACAACATAAGGATCAATTGAATAAATTCAAAAGATTTGCTAGTTATGTACAAAATATAAGAATAATTTTAATTTAATTAAAAGTATTCCTATAAACTTAGAAATTATAATTCAAACACATTTTATTATATAAAATAAATGAATATGTTGAGGATGATTTAGATACTGGTTTATCAAAGCATAAAAAAGAGGAAATGAGAAAAAAGCAGTCTATTCCAGAAAAGTATGAATAATTAATGAATGAAAATCCATCTCAAGCCAAATAAGACTTCCTAAATGAAAACCTTACTTAAAACTCACCAGATAAAAATTCATCACCTGCTTAATTAATAAAAGACCCTGCTTATCATAAAAATGAAACCAAAGTCAATTTAGACAATGAATTTGAGCAAATGTTTGCATAGCAGAGATAAGTAAATTTTTTGAGATAAAAACGATTATCGGATTAATTAATAGATAGAGAGGAGATGAAGCAATTATTTGATCCAAATGCCTTGGAAAATTTGAGTTTTGTGTAGTATGTAAAATACATGAAAGACAAAGAGTTGGTAGAATAAGTGACACTTAGGTTGTTTGAACTTAAACCTGAGTTAAAACAGGGTGATATAAATGACATTAAGAGGCTTCTGTCAGAGGCAGATAAGAAATTGTTTGTGGCTTATAGAGATGACCAAATAACACTGGATTAATTGAAGACCAGAGTTAATCAGAAAATGAGACGAGCAACCTATAAATGCTTGGATGACTTAGTTCAAGACGGTCTGCATCCAACGATAATTTAAGACTTAGATCAAGCAGAGAAGCTTATTAAAATGATTCATGGGACAGACTCAATTATAGCATACGAATTGTCATATTTTGTTATGTTTGAATAACACTTAAACTATAAAGATGTTTCGATATCAGATTTGACACAATTAAACAAGCCATGGTAAAGTAATCCACATTCAAAACCCCAAAACCACTTAATGAGTTTTATAAGTGTTTTAATTGATGAGGGTAATGTTGGGGATTAGGGTATAATAGTGTTAAGAAGCATAATTTTTAATCCATTTATTAAAATATGAAATTTTATATGATCATTTTTTATATACTCAACTTACATTATCACATTAATATAAGTATGATATAGCATTTTTAAATGAAAATGATAAGTTTGAGTGAAATTAATTTCTATTTTACAGTTTTTTCATAATTTTTTACTTTTACTCATCATTTTTATGACATTTGATGATTGCATCTTTTTTTTTTAAAAAAATTGCCATTTATGCTCATATATTTTTGAAGTTTTTATAAAAAATTAATTTCAAAATCAATTAAACACTTTTATTTCTTATAGCTTGCGTTCTTTATTATCAAATTCTCATCCAAAACAAAAAGGCTTAGAAACATTAATAAAGTTTAAATGACAAATAAGCATAAAATTAGTGGTTTTAAGGTGATTGATATCCACAATCATGTGATGTTTAAGTTCCAGAAGTGTTATAAATGAATATCAATCTTAAAATATTTTGTATTTATAATTTCTATAAATTTTTAGACACCTATTAAATATGTGTATCTTATAGGGGGGTCAACCCTGTAAAGAGAGATGGATAAAGTTAGTGAAAATTCTAAAAAATGTCAGAGATAGATTTTCATTTAAACCAATTAAATTCCATTAGATTATTACAAAAATTGTTTAAATTTAATTATTACTGGTACTAAATTCGTTTAAATTTAATTGGTACCAAAAAATTTCAAAAAATTGAGTCTCAAGTAATTATAAGAATTTATATTCATCAAATTAGATAGTTTAGTTAAATAAGTGAAACAAACAAAAAATGCAATTTTACTTCTACATAACATATAGATACAGAGAAATTAAATTATAAAAGAATGAAAATCTCTATCATGAAAATAATATATTACATATAATCTATATAAAAATGAAATTAATAAAAAAGAAACCCTAATCTCCAACATTACCCTTATCAATCAAAACACATATAATACTCATTAAGGGGTTTTGAGGTTTTGATTGTCTGAGAAGTTTATTTCAAGAAACATAAATTGCAAAGAGGAAGCAATATTAATAATAAATGAGATCTAAAGTCTTTCAAGGACTGTCTCATCAAGACATCATTAACAATGAACAAATAATAAATGGTCAAGTTAACTATTCAATGCTGGATGAATAAGTTTAATATGATCCTAAATAAAATCATAAAAAGACATTTGACTAAAAATCAGAGAAGAAATTAACTGGAATTAAAAGGACACTTAGTGAAGAGAACTTTTAGAAATATAGCAAGAAGAGAGGCAAAAGAACGATATTTGGAGACACCAAATCGAAGGAGAGACAATAGGTAAATAAAGAAAATTATATCCGTAAACTCAAGAAGACATTGAATCATAATTATCAAATCTAATTTAAAATAGGACTTTAACTTTTTATTAATTTCTTGAATGACTATCAATCAAAATACTAAAAGTAGCAGATTCGTATATTATATAATATCTCATGTTTTTAATTCTCAATGCAGGAGAGAGAAATGACCAGGATGAAAATGAAAAATATTCTTAGCTTGGAGCAGATATGCAAGTTTTCGTAATTCCGTTCGATCTAAAGAAAATTGATGAAACTATGAAAGACAAATTTTAATTCCAAGCCGACTAAGATCTCATTTAAAATAACCAAAACACAAAGTTCCCAGGTTAATAACATTAGACTTTTCAAAGAAAAGCGACGTTGCAGGATTATGATTTAAAAATTGAAAATAAACAATCAACTCTAGTAGGGAGAAGTGTGAACTAAAGCATAGATAATGCGAATAATTAATCTACGATCGGCACATCTTCATTCTCTAGAAGACATAAAAAGAAGCCAGTTAGCAAAGATTTGCTTTTCTTAAGGCAAATAAATCAAAATGCTGGAAATGTTATCTTGGGGCAAAAACAGCAATTTATTCTATAAGAGTTTCATGAAGATTAAGATAATGACGCTTATGATGGAAAATCAAGAAGAATAGAGATCAGGAAGCCTAGACCTAGAGATATTATGAAAAGGCGAGATAGCACTGTCAAAGGGATGTTGAATAATTAAAGTATGTTAAGCCTTAATACAGCAGATCAAATTGCCACTCCAATATCTCCAATGAAAAGCGAATATGGTGAGAATTTTAAGCAGATTGTCTCAAACTAATTCGACCAATAAGAAGCTTTAATGTATAATGACACAAATATGGAATAAATTTATATATTTTTAACTTAGAATTGAGTCCTAAAGCATCCTTGACAATACAAAACATGACTAGAGATCCTGTAAATGAAACCTATGTAACAGAAGAAAGAGACAAAATAAATGAAGATCTAATTAAATTGCCCTTAAAAATTGAGCAATCAAACAAGCTTTTTATTGGAGTTCTACAATCAAGAAAACACTCTAATATAAACACATCCCTGTACAACTCTCCAGAACAGTTAAACAAAATTTTAAAGTCTCCTCAAAACACATACTAAAATTACTCATCAAACATGTAGAAACAAAATAATTAACCTGTTCTTATGAACATAAATCAATAATCTAACTTATCAATAAATTAGTAATACATTAGAAATGTATAGTCGTAGTAGCATTCTAGAAGGTAAAGTTTGTAAGGTAAAAGCTTTATCAATTCAAATTAGATGATTTCTGGAGGTAACTAGATTATAAATACAATTAAAATATAATATACGATTGAACTGGAATTTATTTTTTTAGTTTATCATGTTACTTAATGATCTCAGTGAAAATGTAATCTTATAAATTGAAAATTCTCTGGGTATTCTGAATAATTATATAAAAAATTTCTTTAAAACCTATTAACTAGTCTACAAAATCTCAAAAGTCAAATGGTTAAAATAACAGCCAACAGCGTTACCGAAACAGTGCTATCAATACAAAAACTTAATAAAGTACAAATGTGAGCCAAAACTTTCTAAATTACGTTGAGAATCTTGGCATTCCTATTAATGAAAGTTTCTTAAACGTGAATTCCAGTCAGATCCTAAAAAGAAATCGAATTTTCAGTGCTAAATAAAGACCCTCTAAAGATCATGAAAGCAGTATGTTACATAGAACACCTTCTTAGAGTAGCCATTTTTCTGTTGGATTTAGCTCAAATCACAAACTTGACTATAAAAGTGGAGCTATAGCTTACAGAATAGCTATGAAACATATGGAAAATTAATAAAATTTCAGCATCAAAACCTCAGCTGAGAATATTTTGTCAAATATAAACACTCTAAGTCATTAGATATTTACACCCGTAATGTCACAAGGTACATGAAAAACGAGTATTTTTTAACTAAGATAAGTATTAAAATTAAGTATAAATAAAGTGAGCTTAAATTGTTAATTTAATTTGAAGTTTGAAATTTTATAATTTTAAGAATTAACAGTTGAATTTAAATATGACTCAATATATGAACAGAGGACCCATCCAGTCTAAAGCTTACACAGGGCACATTAGAAATATTATTAACAAAAACAGACCATAAATAGATGAGGAATAACTATAGGAACTCAAGGAAGCCTTCCATTTGTTTGATACTAATCATTCAGGAACTATTGATGCCAGAGAGTTCAAGGCTGCAATGAGAGCACTCGGTCATGATTTTAAAAAGTCTGATGTTGTTCAATGTTTCGCAGAAGTTGACAAGGACATTTCTGGAGCTCTTAACTTTAATAAAGATTATGTTTTATAGATAAAATTTAATTAATTAATTTATTTATTTATTTGAGGATTTTTATAAAGTAATGAAAAAGAAGTGTGACGATCCTCTTGGAGAATTTGACTCAGACGAAGATGATGATTACTGAATGCATTTAAAAAGGAAAATTGTATAATTTAACTGATATTTCTTGATTTAATTATCAAAATTGCTTAGATTTAAATTAGTTTAAACAATTAAGAATTAAAATAAAGCCTAAAATTAATTTACATAGCACTTAACTTTGATGACTTTATCAGAATAGTTTAGCCAAGATTGAGAGATAGAAACTCAAAGGAGGAAATATTTAAAATCTTCAAGCTCTTTGATGAGGATAATACAGGTAGAATCTCATTCAAAAATTTGAAAAAGATCTCTGCAGAGATAGGCGAAAATTTAAATGATGACGAACTTCATGAAATGATCAATGAAGCTGATAGAACAGGCGATGGACTTATTACATTTGAGGATTTCTATAAACATAAATGTGAAGTCATTTTGATAAGTTAATTTAATTTTCAAAATTTTTCATATTTTCTTAAGTTTTGGACATATGATTGAAAGTTTTAACATTAAGTCTATTTTAGCTGATATTTGGAGTCTCTTAATTCTTCACAAAGTCTTAATAGCTGACGAATTTTTGCTTTGTAACTTGATTAAAGTGTGGCATAAAATTTGATTTAGTGACATTGAATAAAATCTGACCAGACTGTTGATCTATGGCTGTGAGATGGTAATCAACTCTGGTGACGATTGTGCTGTGAGAGTGTTCCTAAAATTCAATGTTATTTTCAAACTTCTGGTCTTCTTTAGGGCATTCATTTCCTTCTTAAGAGTAAATGTTAGAGTGCATGTTACCCCAAGAGTATTTATTAGACCCATCTTTTAGTCGAAAGGTCGCTGGCAATTCACTTTCTTTTGAGATATCTAAGATATCGAAATTGTCCAAGTCTTTATTGCAAGACTTTGAGGAACTTTCATCAATAATTAATTATGAAGTTTGTTACAAGTCATCGAAATCCAAAACATAAACCTGTGTAGTCATGGTACTACTCAATAAAACGTTAGGGAGCTCCTATGGCAAAGTGACGATTGAGTTCCTGACCAGTTCTTCAAGTGAGATAGATATCTAAATAAGTATGGTTAAAATTTTCAGTTGTTTCATTTAATTTATAAATAATTGAATGGACCACAAATTTAAGTATGAGCAATTTAATTTAGCTTTATTAAAAGAAATACTGAAGTAAAGTATTAAAGGTTTGTGATCACCAATATTATAATCGATTATTAATAAAAGTCTAAGGAATAAAAAATTACCTCTTAGTTCTGGACCACTAATTTATCTTTATTATTGACTTAAACATCTAGAATGTTCTAGTCGAAGGTGCTTATTGACACATGTGTGGACTTAAGGCTCTCGATATTATTATAAGATTAAAATATTAATATTTTAAAAGTTTTCTAAGATACAGTTAAAAAAATTAATTTGATAATATTATAAGAAACTATAGCTGTTGTTTAGCTTTCAATGATCTGCTCTGTAGAATGATTAATTCTCTCAATGGTGGCAATTTATTTATTAAGTTATGGGCTGATTTATAATTATTTGCTTGAGGATATTTTCAAATTTGAGTTTATACTATTATAATTATAGTATTAAATTTGAGAAATTATTGCAAATAAAACATCTTCTATGCAAAATTGGATTTATCTCTTAATTATACAAACTGAAGTTGAATATAGTTTCAATAGATTAAAAAAAATAACTTATGCTGAATTCTTATTTTTGGAAAAAGATTGAGTATTATTATAAATAATCTTCAAATACTCAATTGAATTAACAAAGGGTTTCATGTAAGAAAATAAAATTATGTAGCTAACAAATATCTCTAAATTAAATTTCCTTTTCTATATTAAATTTTTCCTCTTAACTATTATGCTTAATTGTAGGAGCTCCAGAATCAATTCTATTTTCACTATTCTATGATAAAACAGGTAAGATATCGGAAAAAAAATATCATAAGGTTTTTATAGAATTTTAACGGGCTTACCTTGGCTTCCTTAATTTATTATTCAATATGTATAAGTTAGTATTAGAAAATTAAAAAAAAACATATTTTAATCAGAGATTATCAACTTTTTTAATTAAATTGCATTTTATTTATTAATAATCCTAGGTTTAACGATCAATCTGTGTTTCCGTAACGAGAATAGGTTCGATCGGAACAGTTAATCTGTGAAGATGATCTTATATTTCTTAAACTGTAATCTAACTAGCTGCTTTTTCGCACTTTTCCGTACTTTCTGTGCAAATCTGATAATCCTTTGCAATTTCCACGTTTTATCCTTGGGTCTCCATAATTTATTGAGTCTGTTAGGAAAGGAGGAGGGCGCACAGGAGCACGGCCAGAGTTAGGAAAAATCCAGAAAAGTATATGCTAGATCGTGTCTTTTTCATAATTGTTAAAAATATTTTCGCAGGGAACAACTAATAAAATTCTAATATTGTAAATAAAAAGGATAGAAAAAGTTAAATCAAAAGCTATATTTAAATCAATGTTATTGTATAATTAAAATAATTTAAATAAAAATACAATAATTATACAATAATTATTTTCAATAATCCTTTTAATCATACTTATACTTAAAACTCTGACTCGTATTTATAGATTTATATATTGATTCTTATCTAATTTATTCAATTTTTATCATTATATATTGAATATTTCAAATTTTGAAATTATAATTTCTCAAGATAACTTTAATATATCATTTTATTAAGTATGATTGAGTTATAAACAAAATAATAAATTTAGCTGCTTAAATTCTTAATTTATTTTTAGCAAATTATTTATAGTTATGTTTATTTAAATTATATTGTCTTTATAAACAGTGAATACTTATCAATTATATCGAAAGTTTATGTATATTTATCAAATAGTTAAAGTTATTTTAAGAGTTTTTATCAGAAAAATCTTGACATATGTAAAATAAATGCTTTATTTAGAATTATTCTATGAATATTAACTATAAAATTTGCTTCATTTCTCTCATTATAAGAAGTTAGTAATGATTGTAGAGTAGAAAGATGCATATTCTGTTGGGAATATTAATATAGTGTAAAAAATAATGAGTTGATATTAAAAAAGATAATAAAAACGAAATTATTTGATATTTATTATTTAAGGGAATGTTGTGATCCAGTTTCCACTGACAAAACCCTTGAAAAGAGTTGTCCAAAAAGCAGCAATAGTTGAGTAGTACACTCCCAATAGGAAAATTGGATAGTAAAAAACATACAAATTTGTCAAGTGAAGGTTCTATAAATATTACAGATTAGCTTTTCTTTTGCTTGATTTATGCAAAAAATTAATATAAAGCGGAATTGATTCACTAATTGAGAATTACTAGCTTGCTTAAATTAATAAATAACTCTGTTAAGATAGAGTGAAGGATTTCCTTTAATATATAATAAATTGATAAATTGAATACACTAAGAGGTTGTAACTTACCATGATTGTTGAATTCTTTTTTTATAGTTATATTATTATATTTAATTAATTGAATTGCTATTCTTATCTCTTGAAATATCAAGCATTATTATTTAAATATCATTATTAAATGTTAAAATTTGACTTCCTTGAGTTATAAAAAGTTGAAGATTAAGTTAATATAGCATTCTATTTTTTCCCCAATTTTTATTCTAATTTTAAGCTATTATTCAGGTTGAACTTATAACATTCACTATCCATCTTGTTATTGATTATTTTATTTTTCTCTCTTCAATACAAGAACTGATCAATAATTGTAGTTTTATATGAAGCGCTTTGAGTGTTGAATTAAGTGATCCAGTCACGACTCCCAAAACCCTGGAACAGAGCACTCCAGAATGCAATGAGTTGGGATGCCATCATTCCCAAGAGGAAAATTGGGTAGTAAAACAGCTTCATCAGGTGCAAGTTCAAATTGGCATCAACGATTGGAGATTAGATTTTTAAATTCTTTTATTTATGTTTCTATTTGAAGTACAAATGGATTAAAAGTATTTTTGTTCAGTGAAATGATTTAGATCAAATTTTATTATAAAAAAAATATAATTATGGGAGACTAAAAGAACAAATTAATTGTTGAAAATAGTAGTTACCATTTTATTCTTTTGAATAGTTTTGATTATCTATAAAATAATTATAATATTTCATTTTTAATTCTAAAAATACTAAAATTAAAGCTAATTTTGTTTTAGCTTCTTATAAAGAAATGATATTAGTTATAGATAATTTTCAATTATACTTTATTAATGATATTTTAATTGATATCTAAGAGTTATTTGTAAAGATTTATAACAATCAATAAGTATTTTATTTGAAAAAGAACGTTATAAGTCTAATTATAGATTGTTAGATATGAAAAGGATTTAATTGTTTAAAAAGAGTTATAACATTAAATGAGAGCAATTAACTTAGAGATCTATTTTTATATGTTAAATTAATTTTTATATATTGCACTCCTGTCGCGAAAAGAAGTTAATTTATAGTTAGTTTTCAATATAATTTTAAGCTGCGTGCTTTTCACAATAAAAAGCTAGTGAATTAAGCGAGATAGCTGGCTTGATAAGTGGTGAATTGAGCAGGCCAGTCACCGCCGCTCCAGCCAATGAAGAAGGCAGTCCAAGCTGCGAGGATGTCTGAAACTATGACTGCTATCATGTACACGAAGTAGCCTGGCAACCACCAACTTCCAATGCTCAAACCTTAAACCAATGGTAACTATAAACACACAGGAGTTAATAGGTTTTTAACAATTTTCAATATAATTATTTATATTCTTAAAAAATCTGTTAAATGGTAAAATGGAATATTATATTCTTCAAAAATTTTAATAATTAAAATAAAAAGAGTTTAGTAAACATGAAATTATGAAAATGATTAGAAAATATGTCAGTATAGAAAAGTAAGTTACCATTTCGATGATTATATTTAAACTATTATTAAATTATATATTTTCATTAGCTAATTTAGATTATCTAGAAAGTAGAGATATAAAAGAAATCCCAAATAAAATAAAATCTAAAATTATATTAAATTCAGATGCAAATTATTATGATAAATTAAAAAATGTATAAATCCTCTCTGTTATTTATTCAAATATTATGGTAGAATAAAATTTGAATTCAATTATTTGTATATTTACTATATAAATAAATTAAACAATTTTTTGGTGAATAATCGTAAAGTTTACTAAAACCCCTGATATTTACAATTATTTTTACTATTTTTTAAATAATTTATATTTTTTTTTGACATCAGTTTTTAATAGCTTTCAACATTATATTTAAATATAAATTAAACCTATTTAAATAATACTTTTTAGATAAAAGTTATTGTATATTATTTTTTCTCGTTACTTAAACAATGATTATTTAATTTATACTAGTTATATATCCTATTTTATTGCTAAAATAATATAAATATTTTATTTAAATTAAAATAATATATATATAATTAATTCTAATTTATTGTTAATTAAAGTTGAGTAGAAAGATTATTGGATATTATTCTATTAGACTCATTTTTTATTTTCCTGAGATTATTCAGACATGCTTAAACTCAGCAAATTATCGAAAGTTTTTTTCTAATATCTCAATATAGAGCATTTTTGGGAAATGTATTAAAGAAATATATTATTATTTGGACGATTCCAAATATCTGAACTAATTTATTGAAAAATTAAAAACAATGCAATCAAAGAATAAATCAAATTTAATAAACATATACCCTTATAGCATTTAGATTGAAATATATAGTTTGTCATAGATTAATTTACAGATAAGCTTATGATTTTATCTGTTTCTTAACAAGATTCATCTAGATCACTGTTTTCGCTCTGTACACTTTCTTCAATACAACTAAGTCTATTTTATTTTAATAATTTACTCTTGTTTTTATTTGGCAGTGATCGTGGGTAACTTATTTTATTATCTGATTTGGAAAACTCTATGAAGGGAATTTTAATTTAAATTGTAAAAAAGAAACCAGAAAAATTATATAGTTTTTTTAACAAAATTGTAATGCTTGAATTCAGCTAAAATTTAATATATATAAATTCTCAAAAAAACTCATTCAAAGATATCTCAGATTGCATATCAGACTAAACCTCGAAGCCCTAGTTTGGTAAACAATCTGAGTTTTGTTTTTTTTCTAGAATACTTTCGACATTGCAAGAGTCTTCGACAAATACATTTTAATTGGAAATTAGATTTTATTGAGAGGATTCGCCGAATGAAGCTATTTTCAATTAATAATTCTGTAATCCCTCATTCATAAAAACTAAATTTATAAATTACAATGAAATTTAATAGTAAATTGCTAATTAAACTCAGTATATTTACTCTTCTTTTTAAAAGAAAAATCTTCTTCTTCGTCAATATACATTAAAAATGTAATAAAATGTCATAAGCTTTAAATTATAGTTTTTAAATGGAATTTGTGCCTATTTTAAAATATTTACCTATGATTTTTTATTTTTAAGCTTGGAAACAGTTGATTTAATTTCTACCTCTGCTTTTTCATTATCCAGGTCGTAGTGAGTTTAAATTAGGGGTTTCTAATATGAAGGAAATTCTTATACCTTTAGATCAAGATTTCCTTGATTATGAGTCTCATTTAGAACGCAAAAATCCAATTATTTATTGTTAGAATAATTCAAACACTTGTCTTAGCTGAATTTAACTATTTTAATAATTTGGTTTACAAAATCCTAATTTTAGACTATTAATTTTATAAAAATAAAAATGTTTAAAATAAGCTGAAGTAGGGGGAAATTTGACCTTGCTGACGAGTGGAAGGTTGTTTGTTAATGTACTTTTTCATATATCTATTATAAAGTTTGGAGTATTTGCGCAATAAAGGGTCTCTGATATTCAATTCAATATCCAAAACGTTTTCTAAGGATTCTTAATTATCGAGTGAAGATTTTAATAATATATTATATGCGAATAATTATTGATACTATTTGAACTAAAATTGGTTTTGTTTGTATTTGACCAAATTAAAATACTTAATCTAAAATAAATTAAAGCTTCAATAAAGCAAGTCATTTTTAATTATAAATTTATTGGGAAGATTGAAATAAAGTAGTAAGATATTTGTAGTGTGGTTAATCCTCAAAATTAAGTCTCTTAATATGTCTCCATAGAAGGATTAGGGTGAAAGGCACATTCGCATTTCTCAGACTTTTCTCGTTAATTCCTGATTTTAAGATGTAAAATTTCAATATGCTTTGATGACCTTATATTTAATAATAATCAAAAATAATTAAACTCTAAAATTAATTAATAGACATTTATCATGAATAGACTCATAAATTTTGTTTTTTTATTAATTAATATTATGAGTTTAGTATTTATTATTTTTTAAATTATATTTCTTTTATAATTCTATTTCGAAGCCTAAAATTTCACTGAGGGGTTTATTTGAGATTAACAAAAAAATAATTTTTATTATATTAATTATAGCTATAATATCTATAATTTAGGTTTATTTAAAATGATAGTAAAGTTATTTATTAATTAATTTAACCTTATGACAGAGACCTTGAAACTTTTTTGTGAACACTTAATAAGACATCTACGTCCACAATTTCTTCCAATGTGAACCCCGAAAGCCTTATGAGAGTGTAAAAAAGTGACTCGAGATCATCCCTTCGACTGATGGAATATCCTTGCATTTGGGTGATACTTGAAAAGGGTATTGTGCATGTTATAGTGCTTTCTTGACTTTAAGGTATGTGTAAAACATCATCAAATAAATTTAAAACTAAATTATACATTTGTGTGCTTCACTGCCATTTTCTTCGAATAAATAAGATTAATAAATAATTCGATATATCTGTACTTGCAGGCTCCACCATATAACAAATTAATTACTTAATAAAAGAATCGAATTTAATTTATAATCAATAAGTTCTACTACTTATTAATAATTCTTGATAGATTTGTGTGCTAAACTACGAATGTAATTATTATTTAGTAAAAACTAATTGAGATTAAGTTAATCAATTAAAATTATATTTTAGCCATCTTTAAAATTTATAGGTATTAACAAATGAGAATCTTGGTCTTGCACTATAATAGATAATAAATTAAAATTAAAATGTATACATTGAAATTAAAATATATTTTACGAGCGATCTATTATATTATGATAGAGCTTAAATTATTCCTAGAAAGTCTCTTTGATTTAAATAATCAATATATAAATCTAATATTTATTTACCAAGTTAATTTGAAAATAGCATTATCATTTTGATAAGATGAATCTGGGGAGTCTATATTCCGAAAATTGAATACATTTTAGTTTTATTTTTAGCACATTTAGTTATTAATATTCAATTATTATTGAGATTGGGTTTTTTCGATATTTATTTGAATATTTTTATTTGAATTTTTATTGGATTTTTAGAGACTGTTAGAATCCAGGATATTCATATTTGGTTAAATTTCTTAATCAGCATTAATTTTATGTTTAAAAAAAATAATTTCTTTAAAAATCTTGTTTGAAATGAACATTATAAACTTTAATTTTAACTTACCTGATATTGAAATTAAACTGGTTAGTTGACTATTTATAAAGTCTCCCCGATCTTACCTTCCATAGAATTATTTTAAATTCAAAATTTATTTTTTTATTAATAAACCTGATCATTAATTTCAATTTGTAAGATTTATATTTTTTGTGAAAAATCAGAAAATTGCATTTATATTTTTTACATCAATAATTATTCCTCCTCCCATATTATTATAATGATTTTCTTATATATTTTATAATTTATTTTCCCTTAAATGATTATTATTATTAATTTCTATTCTTAATTAGTATGGAGAAATACCCTTAGAATTGTTTAGGGAGTTCCCTTCAGAAATAAATGATTATAATATCTCTGATTGTTGATTAAGCATTTAGCTATTATTTTCTTATTCTATTTTATTCAAATTAAAGAAATTAGTAGTCTTATTAATAATTGTATATTTGCCAATAATTTTAATATATATTAAAAATTAATCATTCACTTTAACCTATATATGAATCATAATAAAATAAATAAAACAAATATTTGCTTTTTTTCAATAAATATATATAGGATAAAATGAAAATCTCGATTATTTATTTGGGGGGGGGAGGGTCTAAGTCGGTGCATAAATTTTTTTCTCAAAAACATCAAAATTCCTAAGTCGGTGTATGATCAATTTTTGACATTATTGATATATTTTATCATCCTACCCCACATAAAAATTATCATTATTAACTAAAATTTATGTCTCAGCTTCTGAATCGAACTCCTTCATTAAATTTAGATCATAGGACACTTATAATATTATTACAAAAATATTTTTTCTCTGTGACAGATATTTGTTTAAGTAAAATAAAAAAATATTATTTCATATTTTAATATCTAATTAGTCAGTAAGTAACAAAATTGGGGTTTAAGAACTTCACAATATTCGCTAAATTTAATGATGTCTGGTCTTATTATAAAAATTATTGACTCTATTAATTGTCTTTTTTTTAAATACACCAATCAATGTTTTTGATTTTTATAATAAGACCAGACATCATTAAATTTAGCGAATATTGTGAAGTTCTTAAACCCCAATTTTGTTACTTACTGACTAATTAGATATTAAAATATGAAATAATATTTTTTTATTTTACTTAAACTGTCATAGAGAAAAATATTTTTGTAATAATATTATAAGTGTCCTATGATCGAAATTTAATGAAGGAGTTCGATTCAGAAGCTGAGACATAAATTTTAGTTAATAATGATACTTTTTATGTGGGGTAGGAAGATAAATATATCAATAATGTCAAAAATTGATCATACACCGACTTAGGAATTTTGATGTTTTTGAGAAAAAAATTTATGCACCGACTTAGACCCTCCCCCAATTATTTGGTATCTTTTTTTTAAATATATTTTAAATAAATACAAGTCTTGTTGCAACTGAACTCTGACTGACCATTTAAAGGACAGAGATATGGATTTAGGGAAAATTTATGATTTATTTCGGTATTGCCAATTAGTATATTTTCAGGTTTTATATCCCCATGCACATATCCAGTCTAATGAAGATTTTCAAGATGCTCAATCTTAAAATTATTTTATAAAAATTAAATTATAAAAGTAAGATTTTGAACTATTTCATTATAAAAAATCTAAAAATACATATTAGAAAGGGAAGTTAAATAATTAATCGAAATTTTAAGCAAGATTTTCAGTCTGGTAGTAATAAATAGGAGAGGAATTTATCTGAAACATATACTTACCAATACAATTGCTAGTTTGTGCTAATATTGTTAGGATTGATTTTAATTTGGAAAATTAATTAAAATTAAAATTAGTAACAATTTAAACTCGTGGGAGTTAACTTTCTAAAAACCTAGACAATATGGTAATTTTTCTATAGAAAATTTAAAATCAGCTTGACTTTACTATTTGCGGAACTATTTTATCTCATCCCTGGAGCTAGATAAATCAACTCTAATTATGGGTAATTTTTTTAATTAAATGTGATTTCAAATTAATGTTGAGTTATCTCACTCCAGGGATGAGATAAAATTGTTTCGAAAATAGTAATGTCTAGCTAATTATATATTCTTTATCGAACGAGTACATCATTTACAAAGTTTGGACAAATTTAACTAACTCAAAATTTAAATTATTAAATAATTCATAAGAATTCTTTCCTAAATTTAAATGTCACAATAATAATATAAAATTTATTTTAAATGTCACTAATTAATGATATAACTGTATAATATAACAAATAAGCTGTGAAAATTTATAAATAAATTGATATAAAACTTCTAAAAACCAAGATATTGGATAAACCAACTTGTGTTTTTAAATTTTTTTTAATTATAAAGGAATTTCCTAAAGAATTTAGTTTCATTTTATGTAAATTTCTTTTTTTGGTGGGCTTGAATTAAAAAAAACGTTAGGATCTCACAGCTAAAAACTCTATAGAATCGGTTTAAGATCTTTAAATGGAGAGAGCCCTTTAAATATCCTATTTTTCACCTAGGAATCCAAATATTCGATTTATGGGATTTCATAATGATAGAATATCTTATTTCTCTTAGTTTACTCAAAAAGTGTATTGAAATTTGCATTATCTTAATTTTTTTACATTTCGTACATTAGCAGACTCTAATTTAATAAAGTGCTTTATTTATAAAGCTTATAACTTTCAATTGCTAGCTTACTTATCTCTTTTTCTGAAAACTTGGCTTCTTATTTTAACAACCTATTGAGTTATTAAATAATTTATAACTTTTAGTGCTAAATAAATTATTAGAAATTAAGTCGCGAAATAAATATGTATAATCAATTTAAAAAACTAATTTATTATAATAACAAAATTAATTTATAGCAATAAGTTCTTCCAAGTTACTCCCTAGAAGCGGCATGATGATTGCCAATCCAAATTTTTTCTCGTCTATGATTCTATACTCCATTAAGGACCCAAAATCTATAAACAAATTTAATTTAGTATCATATAGTCAAGGTATAATTTTCAAAAAAATATTATGAATCATATATCACCCTCCTTGTGATAATTAAGGAAAATTAAAAAATCACTTATAAAAAATATTAAAAATAATTATTTTTTATTTTTTTTAAAAAGGCAGAAACGTAATTTAATCATAAAAACTAGTTACAAAAAAATCTTACTTGTTAATCGTAATTTCTTGATTTAAGCTTATATGTCAATAATTTACAGATTTATTATAATTTTTAATGATAATCAATTAATAATACAATAAATAATTTTGGAGTTTTCTTAGATTTACTATTCAATATCGTTGTTCTATAAATGGTGTGATTAATATTTTGACTTAATGAAGCTATGATTTAAGCTGTAAATTGATTATTTTCACAGAAATATTCATCAAAATTATAAAAATAGGATTATTTTATATGAAATCCTATTTTCCTTATACCTAATTAATACATATAAATTCTTAATTATAAATATTAGTTTGCTTAAAGAAGTGGTAGGTTTTTGAAAAGCTACTCACTAAATAGCTGTATGATTATTAATTTCAGAGAAATTGAGGGAAAATCTTAGAAATTTTAGATCTCTTACTTACTCTTTTTATTACGATTGGTTAGTCTTTAGAAATATCGAAGCCAAGTTAGATTGAGGAGAAGCCACCTTCTATGAAATGATTAAACTCCACTATCTCTCTTTCAATAAAAATTAAAAATATAATGAAATTCAATATTAATTGCGTAATCGAATAAATTAATTCTCATATAAATATATAAATAACTTTAGAATACAATTAATTTTTACCGATATATCTCATAAAATCAAGGCGTTATAAAAAATTAAAAATTTAAGAACTTTATAAGAAATTGATTATTTGCAAGATTGAGAAAAGGAAGTACTAATATTATTCAATTGGGTTCTTATCCTATGTATTTCTATAAATATAAATTATATTAACTTTACTCTTATAATTTATATACATTTTTCAAATATTTTAGCTCTTGTTAAGAATTTTTGTTATTTATTTGTTATAAATTCCATCTATTATTTCAATATAAACTATTTAATTCACGTTGTTAAGCTTATAGCATTTAAGTTTTAAAATAATTCTAATTTAAATGATAATATTTTTATCACTCAATTACATAATTTATGTAAAATTTACATTTTAATGTCTATAATATTTCTTTATTTTAATATATATTTATGCAATATGATAATACGTTAACATATAATTAAGCTTATTGAAAGATATTGTTCTAAATAGCTTTATTAATTTAAATTGATAAATTCTTATTTTCTAATCAAAAGATAAGTAAATAATATAATAATTTTGAAAATAATTCTATAATCCAAGCTTATTTTGGATCATAATTATTAAATATTGAAGACTTAAAATTGAAAATAATGATTGATTTTAATATTTTAATAAATTTGTGATAAATTAAATTAGAAAATCACACATAAAGTAAGTGTATTTTTATAATTTTTAAATAAATTGAATAAATATAGTATTGTAATTATAAAATCTGAAAAATTGCAAATTAATAAACAATAAAACATTTCTATATAAAAATTATAGAATTTTCTATATTACAAATTGTAATTGAAATATTATTTAGAGACATGAAAGATAAATAGTATATTTTTAATTTAAAAACATAAAATTGTAATGATCAGAATTCTAATATGAATATAGTAAAATTATTTAATAATTAATTAGTAACTAAAATATTAATGGCCCAAGAGATATATTCTGATTCTTATCAATTTATGGCAGACGAAGGATTGATGGGTTTTGTTCAGAGCTCTAACAGCAACTTGAATAATAAAGAAGGTTTGTTACCATAATAAACTATTCTAATGATCGCTGTTGGCACGTTTCTGCTGATCGGAATTATAAAATAATGTGTATTTTTTAGAGTTTAATAATGGATATTATAGAAATAAATGGAGTTATAAATAAAAATTATGTGCATCAGAGCTATATATCTCTAGCTTAATTATATGACATACCCAGGGCTAAGAACACCTGTTGTGATTCTGTTTTTAGGTCCAATTATCTTTCAAATATTTGGGATTGCATCACTAGTGATCTCTCCATTTTAAGATGTTGTGGTATCTACCTTATTGTTTAAATTTATTTAGTAGATTTTTACTAATAAATTTATATCTTTAATAAATAACATTTGAAAATTAAAGAGAAAAAAATTAATGTATTTTAAATCTATCTTTGAGAAACTCTGGCTGGGATATATGATGATTACCTTTTTCATTTTATAAAAATATTTGGAAATTAGAAGATATTTATATATATAATATCATTTATAAAATGATTTAAATTTTTTAAAATGCTTTTACTAAAAAGAAATAAACTAAATTAAAAAAAAGATTATAATATAGATGAAACTACTTATAAAGTAAAATAGAACATTTAATATTAGAATATCATATCAATAAATATTAATTTTTAAGATATTTAAAATCAATTGTTATATTTACTCTTTGAATATAAACTACTAGCCTAATGGTATTTAGTATCTTAGTTTTACATGAATTTTATCTATATGGTTCAATGAAATTAATTGTAGATTATTTTTGATTATTCTAATTAAATTTTATAGAAGCTAAATACATAATAGAAACCATTTTATTTTTTCTAAACCTAACTTTTAATATCTTAATATGCCAAATATAAATATACTTGTGAATTCTTATGAGAGAATTTGTATTCTTTGAGGCTTTATTCCAAACAGACTGCGCCCACACTATTCCTATGTTTAATTCAGGTACCTCACAAGACGGTTTAGAAACTATGACTCATCTCGGTGGTAGTGTGAGTGGGCTTTAGGGTCAAAGATCTTAAGCAGAACGCAGAAAGCAGCTTCAAGAGAAATTACTAAGAGTGCCTTTTGATAGAGCTCTAGAAGAGGAAAAGATACTCATTTTTTAAATAATTCTTTAAGTTTTACTTACTTTAATACTGAACACTGTGTTCCCTTCACAAGATATTCAAAGACATTAAATTCCACTTAATCAACAAAAAACAGACGCTCTTGATGAAGATATATTCAAGACTGTAAAAGTGCCTCGTTGCTTTGAATTCTGTGCTTATGAATATTTTTAAACCTATGATGATGCAGTAGGATTTAGAAGAGGCATTAAATGCTCGTTAATATTCTTTATAGTAGCTGTTTTTATGAAGAATGTTGCCTAAATAGCTCTTAGTGTCACAGATAATCAAACTTTCGGCAACTTAAACGTAATGATAGTGCTTGACTTTATTGAAATGATCATTACTTTATACACTATGTACAGTTTGCACATTTTTTCAATTTGTTTGCAACAAGGTAAAATTCAAGAATACGAACCCTTAAGGAAATACTATTGGTTTGCTTTTCTAATATTCTTCATAGTAATTCAGAAATTCTTAGTTCATATCATTACTGAATCTGTTGTGAAGTAATCGAGTGAAGCAGAAAATCATTATTCTTTAGACTACACATTCTCTGAAAAACATTAATTAGCTATGTAAATTATTGTAGGAATACATTTGATTTGGGAAAATAATTAGTAAATTAATAATTAATTATTCAAAATCATGGCAGTTAACTTTCCGGAAACCTAAACAATATGGTACTTGTTCGATAAAGAATTTAAAATTAGCTGGACTTTACTATTGGCGGTACCCCTCTATCGCATCCCTGAAGCGAGTTAAACGAACTTTAATTTTAGGTGATTTGTTTAGTTGATTTTGATGCTAAAATTAAAGTTTTTTTATCTCGCTTCAGGGATGCGATAAAGGGGTACCGCCAATAGTAAAGTCCAGCTAATTTTAAATTCTCTATCGAACAAGTACCATATTGTCTAGACTAGGACATAGTTAATTGCCACGAATTATAATTATTAATTATTAATTTACTAATTATTATCCCAAATCAAATGTATTCCTACAATAATGTATTACTGAGGTCAACTGAGCTTTTAATATTTTTGTATGGCTTAATCAAGCACTTTCAGATCAAGAGAGAAGATATCAATACTCATAACTCATATATTGAATCACTTAGAGCCTCTCCTATAGGAAGCAAGAGAGCATTTTCTGAAGTTAAATGACCCTAAAATATTCTAATTTAACAATTACTTTTATTTACTCTTACTTTTCCTTATTATCAATTAATTTCTTTAATTTCATTAGCTTGCTAAATTAGATTTACTTTCATCATGTTTATATTGAATTGTTTGATCCAAATGTTTTTAGAAAATATAAACATAATATAATGTAAGAAAATTGAATAAAAGATATTAGCATTATAGATTTTTCAGTTTTTTAAAACCTATCATATTATTTATTATTAAATATAAATTAAAGGATAAATCTCTTTAATGAGCATTAGAATAATTAAATTGAGAGATTTCATATTATAATATATAATTTGGTAATTTGAGAATAAAATGGCCTCGAATAGAATCAACAGATATAGAACTTTATATGAGAGAGTTGTCAGACCAAACATTGGTTCAACTTTCCCAAGACATGTCTTCATCAGAGCTGCTAACCTTCATGCTAATGTTTATGATAGAGTTGGAGACAGGTAAGTTATATCGAAAGTAAAAATAAATTGCAATTCGTGAAATCATTGCAATAATAATTTGATTAATTCAATAATACAGTATGAGTCTCAATAAACTTCTATAGATAAAACTGTTTTGAATCAACTATGATCCATTTGACTGAGAGATTTGACGGTAAAGAAGTCTATCTTATCGGTACCATGAATTAATCAGATATGCTTGCTCAAAGAACTAAAAAGCTTATTGAGGAACTTAAACCAGATGTTGTCTTAGTCTAAACTAACTCAAAGTAAGTTTAAACAAATATTTCCATTACATTTTACACAATCCATGAATACACTCTTCATGTTAGCGGGATCGGATTAATCATATGGTTAAAGATCAAATTATAAAGATTGTATATAGGTGGTGGTAAAAAGCAAAGCTACTTCAATATGTAGATTCACAAGAAGAATTAAACACTTACAAGACTCACTTAAACAAATCACTCGCATAAATGTGGATTGAGCCCTACTGGAACTCTAGAAAGGTTATTTTCTTGGCAAGATAATACTTCTCATACTTCATGTTCCAATCTCATTTCCGTTTTGGACATGACTTCAAGTTCTGGTTACCAGGTCTCGAAATCAAGTATGCTTGTGAAGCTGCTGAGAAAGTAGGAGCTCAATTGCAATTCATGGGAAGTGAGATTAACCCTGTCACTTACGAAAGAATGTATCATGAAACTAGAATGACTCTACTTTAGTATATTGTACGTAGATGCATGTACATCGGAACTTTCTATACAAGAGAAAACGATTCTAACAAACAAAAGATTGCTCAAGCAGGACCAAGAGCTTTCACAGAAAAATGCCTTGATCAACATCAAATCAATTGGTATACTCAATCTGCAGAAATCGTTATTCCTCTAAATTTTATTTTAAAAATACTATGAGCAAATTAAGAAGGATTGGGAGTCGTTGTTTTGTTTTAGAAATATAAGATATACAGGCAAATGCTATTGCTTTTCTGAATTCTCTTGTGAAAAGAGATATTCATAGTATTGAAGTTTCTTCAGAAAATAAAGGTTTCAGCACCTCTTTCCTTCTCCTTGGCAATCATTTCAAAGTATTGATAGATGATAGTAACAGCCAAGAGGATACCAGTACCTGAACCAATAGCTCCCATGAAATCAGCAATAATTGAGAGTCCACCAATACACATACCACCGAAGGCAGCAGCAGTTTTTTATAAAAAGTTACCATGCTTAATAATTATTTGGCTAAAATATTACTAAATTTTAAGTTGGGATGTATCTGTTGAGGTATCTAACCATAGACTCCTCTCTCATACCCTCAATGATCATATCTTGCTCCATTAATTGCTTGGCAACGTCCTTGGCACTGCTGCCACTGACGTCGATCCAAATCTTTGAGAAGATAGCGCAAGAAGCGAGCACGAAGACCATATAGAAGAGTGAGTGGAATGGATCTCTGAGAATATCAACTAAATCTCTTGGTGGAGAGATGTAATAAGCAAGACCGCCAACTGGAGCAGAGTGTCCAGCCATGTCATATTCTTGCCACTTTCCGAGAAGGTTGATGATGAAGTTACCCTTGAACTTCTTTGAAAGAATCTGGGAGAAGAAGTAGAGATTTGACACGAATGCAGTTTGCAAAATGATTGGAATGTTTGAAGTGTAGAAGAGCTTGATTGGGTATGGTTATTTATAACCCTTCATTTTTCTGCTGCTAACAGTCAATTCAACTCTGAAACCCTATTAAATATGGTTAGCTAATCAATAAACAAGAATTTTTAATATAATGCTGTGCTGGGAGTTTAAAAATGTTTGAATGAATGAGTCAGACATCTAAGGAAGATTAAAGTCGCACAATTATAATGATAATTGACTATAGTTCTAAATGAATTTAGGATAATCATTAAATGCTTGCGCTTGCGAGTGTTCTGCGAATAGAACGGCTCTTTTATCATCGTATAAATTCATTCAAACACTTCATATTTAGTAATGAAACATTTAAATGAGTGCTTATTCAATATGAATTTTTCAGTTTGATTCTTGAGCTTTATCAACCACAAACTTTTCAAATTCATACTAAACAGCTTAATCTCACTTTAAATGCGTCACTACTAAATACCTTATTCAGAGAATATCTCTCAGCCACACAATTAGCTCTATTTGAACTTTTAACTTACCTAGAAGTAAATGACGATAAGGACGATGAGAACTGTAGCGAGGAGATTTGAAAGGTTAGGTGCGTTTTATCTGTAGAAGGCGTATTGAAGAGCGTAGAACTTGTTACTCTTGGTAAGCAAGAAGTGGAAGAAAGCAATAATAGCTCCCTCGAATTCAGTTCCTTGTTCAGTTCTAATGGTGATTGGTGAGAAACTCTTCCATAGAATGTTTTCGCAAATGTTAGTTGCGATAAAGAGTGAGATACCTGAACCAAGACCGTAACCCTTTTGCAAGAGCTCATCGAGTAAGATAACAATGACTCCAGCGGTGAAGAGTTGCATAATAATGAGGATAGCGTTAACGGCACCGAGGTCACTGAGTTCTCCGTACATACCACTGAGGAGGTAAGCGAAAGCTTCTCCAAGAGTGATGATGAGACCGAAAAGCTTTTGAGCGGCTTGGAACAAATCTCTGTCCTCTTTTGATGATTAGTTGACTTCAATGATCTTTGCACCTGCGAGGAGTTGCATGATCATACCTGATGTAATGATTGGGGAGATACCGAGCTCCATGAGTGTTCCCTTGTTTGAAGCAAGGATGACTCTGAGCCAGTAGAGTGGATCAGCTCCCTCTTAGCGGGCAATCAAAACCCCAAAACCCCTTAATGAGGTTTATAAGTGCTTTGATTTGTAGAGTATAGTTGGGGTCTTATTGGGGTTAGTAGAGAAATTTAGGCCAATTTGCAAAATGAGAAATAGAAATTAGCGAAATTTAGGGTCTATTTATGATGAGAAATATTTAGATTTACTTCTTAACCTTAGGTATGGTACAAGTATTAATATAGACTAAGTTAAACCAGTGTTGAATTATACAGCCATTGCTCGACTCTTACACAAGAGTGCCTCAACTATAGGTATCATTGCTTGTTAGCTGTTTAACATTATAACTCAGGCTCTTGAAAACATCCTGCAAAAAAATAAAAGTTCTCACAGGTCCATATTGACTATCTCTGTGACTTTAAGACATTAAAGTATTGGGCTCACTTTCCTCTTGACTAACGAGCTGTCATGTTTCATCGCAAGTTTCCAGACATGCGTATCTCTCTTTAGACTATAGCCAATATTTATAGAAGAAATGGTATTACTTTAAAGACTGTCAACAGAGTGAAGAGAGTGATTGACTATACATTGCCATTTTATAGTAATAATTTAAACTATATATATGATTAAATGCAGAGAGCTAT
>ARYC01006166.1:0-16216 GCA_000711775.1 Oxytricha trifallax
ATAATTTGCATGATTTTAGGTATAATTTTAGCTCCTTAAACTTGAAAATCATACTGTTTTTGTTATCTTCGAGTCAGTTGTACCTTGGACATCTTTTCATAGTTGACTCTTCTAATTAATATTTCTAAATGAATGTGAGAAATTTAAAACAAAAATATGAGTTTAAGAATATTATTTACCTGATAAGCTAGTATATTATAAAACCTCTCTTGTCCCATTTTGTTTTGAGATTATCTAATTATATAACGTTTTAATTTAAATAGATGAATTTCTTAAATTTTAGAAATACATAGACGATAATTAAAATATTATTAATCCTTTTTTAAGTTATGGATATCAAAAATGGTTAATTTATTATTTTTGGATATTATTTTATATTTATTAATAATAGAGAGAAGAAAAAGTTAATTGCTAAATGCTAAATAACCATACAGTCAATCCACAGATAGTAAAGCAGGTCGATAAATGTAGAAATAACTTTCATTAAAAAATCTTAAAAGTTTGAACTATGATAAGCAAAGTACGACAACTTAAATACCTTAATATACTATGAAAGCTTCTATGCAGCTATCTCGAATATAATACCAGCAGTAATAAGCTCAAACAACAATAAATAGTCTTAACTAGCAGAAATCTAATAATTATGGACAAGATTATATGTAATAAGATACTGGAGGATTGTAAACACAATGCTATAACTCACTCAAATACATTTTTATATAGTTGCATATTTATAAATGTGAAAAAATAGTATTTTATATTTTGTTTGTATATTTTAGAAAGCTAAATTATGATAATTTACAGTCTGTAAGCTTAGATAAATTTTATTTTACAAAAATAGAAAGAATTTTTATTTAGAAATATATATTAGAAATTTAATATTAACCAATTTTTACTGTAAATAGATATATCCTTATTCGATGTTATTAAATGCTAGAAATAATTTTTAATATATAAATTTGGTTAATATTTATCAAAGTATTTTTATACATTTAGTGGTTTTAATACTTAGAGAACTATTGGTCATCCAGATAACATCTTTGAAAATAATAAATATCCTCGAATTTTTGCAAACAAATATATATATATATAAATTGAAATATTCACAAAATGA
This sequence comes from Oxytricha trifallax, assembly GCA_000711775.1. Lineage (NCBI taxonomy): Eukaryota > Ciliophora > Spirotrichea > Sporadotrichida > Oxytrichidae > Oxytricha > Oxytricha trifallax. Next base: position 1,115 of record ARYC01006166.1, read on the forward strand.
ATTAAATTATTTGAAAAAGTTTCAATTTTTCTTAAACATAATAAAGAATAAGTATTTTTAAAAAAATTTTATGATATTTTAAAATTAGAATTATAAAAAATGATCTTTATTTTTCAGAAATAAAAAAAATAAATTGTAGAATTTCATAAATTACTATTATTTTAATATTATATTCTATTTTATTAAAGATTAAAGATAAAAAATAATTAAAATAAATAATAAATCAAATGTAATAAAAACGATAGTCTATACTTTAAATAAAATGAGAATAAATCGTTATTTAAAAAGAAATCATGAAGTTTATTCTAGTTTGAAAATATTGATTAAGTTGTATATTTTCATAAATTGTTAAATTTATTTTACTTATAAATTATAAGAAGAGTTAAAAATTTTATTCAGTAATTTTCAATTTCAAGTAATTTAATATAATTTCAATGTTTCTTATATTAAATAATAACAAATTATAGATATATGTGGTTTAATGCTTAAAGTACATCTCTACTGCAATAAATAGTGTAAAATAAATAAAATTCTTCACAAAGGAGATTAATTATTGGATTTGAAGCGAATAAAAATACAAATGGAAATTTCCTGAGAAAATTGGATCGAATGATATCTGTGAGTTCAAGACCCAAAAGCAGAGTTTCCTCACATGTTGAAGATATCAAATACGCTCCAGGTGAAGGTCTTTTTATAAACATTTCGGTTTCAATTTAATTTCATTATTCCCGACTTAATAAGGCTTTTATTTATTACGTGAAACAAGGTATAAAGTAAATGGCTAAAGCAGTATCTGCTCTTGATGATAAAAAATTCTCAGAAGTGAATCCATTTAGCTCAAACTAGGCAATTGACAACCAAATTCTTTTACAGAGTAGAATAGAACTCAGGTCAAGAGTAGAGTAGAAAAGAATTACGAACAATAAAGTAATTCTTAAGGAAAGAGATCGGAGAATGAAGTACAAGAAACTTCTCAATAGCCCAATTTATACTTAAATCTATGAGAAATTTTATAATATATTGTAAAAATGGTTTAATTTATGATTAATTTCATCAATTTATATGAAAAGTCTTTAAATTATCTCATTTGACTTTGTAGTTTAAGATGTTTTCATAAAAATAAGCAATTAAAAGAAAAAGTTTAATTTCTAATATAATAATTTCTAATAAATAATTGCAGGAAATATTTAATGGACGCTTACAATAGCAAGAGAAACAGAGACATTAATAATTAAAAATATGCCTCTTTAGATAGTTAATAATAGCAAGAATACCCAGAAAATCAAAATCAAAATTCTAATTCTTAAAACCCCAACGATCTTAAAGGTTTGAGTTAAGTTTAAGAGATGCAACTCTTAGGTAATTCTGGAGAAGCCACTTTTATCAGAAAGATAAAAAAAGAGATCTGCATTCTTACTTGAAATGCCCATTTTGCACTGGGCTCTTCAGAGATGCACATACGATCAATGAATGCTTGGACACGTTCTGCAAAAGCTGTATTTACAAATATTTCTATGAAGATTAGAATAAGGAAAATTGTCCTAAGTGTAATATTCATCTAGGTTGTAGACCACTTGAGACTATAATATCTAATTAAACTATTCAAATTTATTTCTAATCAAATTCTATAGCCCATTGTAGCAATTAATTTAAAGAAAATTATTCAGAAAATTGTGGATTTTTTGTATCCATAATTTAAGAAGAAAGATGAGCAAGCAATTAAAATGATGTACTAGGCATTTGCAAGCACAGACCCCTTGCCTAAAGATAGAAACCTAATAGACTATGGATTCGAGGATTATGTTCTGACTGCTATAAATGATAACTTAGATCTCTAAAATCAAAATGATGACTAGTAGAAAGTTGAAAAGTAATCATAAAATTAATCTCAAATATTGAGTAAGCAGTCTGTAGGAGCGGGTAATATTGCAAAGGCCAATAGCTAAAAAAGTGTTAAAGAAGCTAGATAAATTGGGAGTTAATAATGAAATGTACAATACTATTTTTTCAATGAAAATATTAAAAGATAGTATTCAATAAATGGCCTCATATAGAATGAACAACAAACTTATAAATTAATGTTTAGTTTTCCTCTACTTGTATTTATTTACATTAAAAGTTTTAGTCTTCATTTTTGCCATATTTTATTTTACTAACTTAATTATTTTATATTAATGAATATCTTTCATTTTGAAATAAAGGATGTGATATAATCAGGTCATTACTGGTATGATATTACTTTTTAAATTAATTTATTAACGAATGGCGCTAAGATAATTTTATCTACTCTCATTATTGCAACTGACATTCAAAATAAAAACTATTCATAACATTATAAAATTATTTAAACTGGCTTTTATATTAATAAAGTTAAAAAAAAGAAAGACTACAATAAATTTAGTGAGAAATCAATTTTCAATGTATGATAAATACTATGAAAAGTAATAAAATTAGTAAGAGTGATAAATAATTTAGAAAATATAAATGGAAAAGATGTAAAATTAAACTTAAATAATAAAAGTAGCCTTTTCTAAATGGCATTTTACACATAAATGATTTGTAAGATAATTGGAGGTTTTAATTAGTATGTCTTTTTTCTTATTTATAAGCATCAATTATGGGGAGTACAAATTGGAAACAATGCTCGGATCAGGGTAATTAATATCACATCATAAATTTAAATCTTTATAGTATACTGTGAGAGATTCAGATTATTATCATTGTATCAGATGAAGATGACTAATAAGACTATGTTTAGTTACCATGTTTTACCTAATTCTCTTATTTATGTAAGAACTTTGTGAATTATTTCTACTCTTAATAGGATGACAAGGCAAATATGAGATCAATCGTTTTTATAACACTTTATAATGCTTGAATAAAATCAAAAAATTGTCTATTAATATGGTAAGGTTTGATTTGGAGATAAAGACGCCATCAGTATATTTAGCTTAGAGACTCTATGTTAATATAACTCTCTATGATTTCGCTATTTTGCATACAACCATTACTGAAAATACGTTTAATTTCTGCATAATTTTTTCATTCTTAAATAAATTATAATGAAAAGTCAGAGCAGGAAGTAAATTTAAAATCGGACAATTATCAACCTAAAACTTTCAGTTAAAATTCACTATATAAGAGATTTAGAATATCTGAACATGCAGGAGTTGAATGGGACTAGTTAACAAAAACCAACGAAATTAAACTAGAAAAATATGAAAGTAAAGCTCTATTTGAGATTTAAGACAAAAATGACATTAAAAAGCTTCAAATTTTTTCGTGTAGTTTAGAATTTCATTAAGTACAAAACGAAAATTTAAATAGGGGGTAGATACAAATATATTCCTTATAATTTAGGAATATATACTTTAAAAATATCTATTGTTTATTAATCTATCGTTCGATATAAATTCGAAGATAATCGATATGTAATCATAATTTCAAAATAATTTTGCATAAATTTTTTTTAAGTGTTTCCTAAGAGAATGGCATTTATTTGTATTTTTTACTAAATAATAATACTAGATAACTTAATTTTATTAAAATTAAAAGAGTTCTTATTTAAATCAATGCAAATAACTTATCAAATTTATAATTAGGTTGTAATTGCAATTATATTTAAATTTAAATTGCTGAGACTTTTTTCATGATTTTATTACGCTAAGTAAAAGTTTTCATCCAATTTTAATGACTTTTATTCTAATTTGAACGAAGCTAACAAAAAAAATATAATTTATTATTGTTGCATAAACAACTCATTAAAGAGAATTTAGTTTAATAAATTGTTTAGTACGAAATAAATTATGATCTTTTTAGGATAATAATGAGGATAAATAATGTAGAAGTCATGAAAATTAACTCAAAAGATATTCTATATTTCGAAAATAGAAATATCTAGGTATATGCTTTAAAAAATGAAATATCTAAATTGTTTTTTCAAAGTTTAAGATAGAGTAACGATTATTCAATTTATGATGATGGATTGAACGAGCTAATCAATATGGTCTCATTTTACTAAAAACATAGACTTTTTTTAGATAAAAAAGTAACGTTATAACCTAATTTTGACTTCAGAGAAAGTATAGGTTTATCTTTTGAAACACATAGTTAGTACCTCTATGGCTTACCAGAAAGGGCTGATCAAAATTTATTAAGAAATACCGATAACAGCGTGCCTTACAGATTATATAATGTTGACATAATTAATCATGATCCGTACAGTAAATAAAACCTATATGGCTCACTGCCATACGTGACTTCACATTCCAAATAATTTGATACTTCAATAGTTTGGATGAATTCAGCTGAAACATTTGTAGACATACTCCAATCTAATACAAGAGAAAACAAATAAAAAATCGATAAATTTTATTAACAAAGATAAGTAAACTTTTTAAGTGAATCTGGAATGATGGATTTTTTCATTTTTTGAAGTTCTGTTTAAAATGGAGGACCATAGTACATAATGTAAAAATTAGCAATTCTAACAGGATTTCAATCATTACTTCCATATTTTTCTATTGGTTTTCACTACTCTAAGTGAGAAAAATTTCTACTGACTCATTAATCAACAAAATTGATTTGTTTGAGTAATATCAAATGCATGTAGATGTTCTCTGGCTTGATATTGAGCATGCAGATGAAAAGCGTTATTTTACATTATATATGAATAACTTTTAAGATATCAACAGACTTGATGAAAAAGTTTAATTAACAGAGAAAAAATTAACAGTCATCAATGATCCACATATTATGTATGACATAAATTACCACCTGTATATAAATGGAATGAAAGTTATAATGGCCAATGATTTTATTGAAATTATAGAAAAAGGAGCATTTGTGAGGGATAAAAAAGGCAAAAATATATTTGTAGGTACTTGTTGGCCTGGAGAAAGTGTATGGGTTGACTTTTTAAATGCAAACGCTGCTAAATTTTGGAGAGAATAATACAAATATAATTTATTTATAGGCACTACCAGCAACTTTAAAATATGGATTGATGTGAATGAACCTTCAGTCTTTAGTGGAGATGAGCTAACACTGCCTAAAAATGCCTACCATCTTACAGAAAATCATGATTATATCTTACATAGAGATGTTCATAATGCATATGGAATCTTGATGGCTAAACATTCTTATTAGGGTATTATTGAAAGAGAAAAAGATTAAAATTTGAGACCTTTTATGCTAACTCGATCTGTATTCTTTCGAAGCTAAAAATATGGAGCTATGTAGACTGGAGATAACCAAGCTAGACCTGAGTTTGTAGGTTTATCGATTTCGATGTGCCTGACATTGGGACTTTCAGGTATTCCCTTTTGCGGAGCTGATATAGGTGACTTTACTGGAAGTATAGGCCCAGAGTATCTAGCAAGATGGTATCTATTTGGTGTGTTCCAACCATTTATGAGAGCACACGGACATGAAAGTGTAAATAGAAGAGAACCATGGGCATAAAATGAGGTATTCAGAAGATATTAAATAATACCCGCTTTTAAGATATTAGATCATACCATATATGTAAAATATTTTTTATTTTCTTAATTTTTATTTAGATATACAGCATTTTATCAAAGTACTTAAAGCGGATTACCATTAATAAGACTACTTTGGATGATAATTCCAAAAGAAAGAAGGTTTTATTAAGACAGCGTTTAAGTAATATATTTCTCCCTTTTTTAAAATAATTTTAGTATATGTTTGGTGATAGTTTCTTGATTTCCCCAAATAACCCTTATCCTGATCAGTAAGTCACATAAAACTTATTTTTAGCGTTTAACATAATTTTAGAGTGTAATTACTTCTACCTTTTGAATGTAATTGGTACAACTACGATGACTTTTTTTATAATGCCAAAATCAAAAGAGCGTACCAAATATAGAAGCTTTGGAATATTCATAAGAGAAGGAAGCATTTTAACAAAGAAATAACTTCGAAAGACAAGCACGGCAAAGCATTTAAGAGACCCCTTTCTTCTGGAAGTTTACCCAATTGTAAGCAATAATACAGCCAAGGGACAACTGTACTTGGAAAAACTTATTATTATGAAAGATAATAATAATACACGCTTGTAGAATTCGTCTATTAAAATAATGAAATTCACATTAATCAACATTATCAAGGCTTCGATAGAAACTCAGTTGAAACTAAATAAATTTCTTCAAATAAAGTTAATGAGTAAGACAATGGGTTTGTAATCGGGTATGTAAAAATTTGTAAATATATGAGAAAAGTCAGTCACGTACTAGTCGTTGATAAATCAAATAATAAATTACTCAATCAAGCCGAGTTTATAGTAAAAATAATAATCAATAAAAATAATTATTAATATGTAAATCAAATCAATATATATATATATATATATTATAACTTGAAGGAAGTCGAAAAAATACTCACAATAAAACTACCAGTGTATGACCACTTAACACATGTAAATGGCTTATTCCTAAAAATATATCACTACGAAGATAAACTCTGATTTTTTTAATTGAAAGTTTAGTTTATGTTTTGCTAAACTATTGAAATTTATCTGCAATTTTTATTAAAGCTCTTAATTTTCATTTATTAATATTTATGACAATAATTTCTCTAAGAGTATTTTAGTTATTTAATACAAACCGATATTATTCCAATCAGTTAGATATTAGTCAAATTAATTAATTTAACCAAAGAGTTTGTATTTCTCTTTAGTTTTATTCCATTCTTAATATACTAGTATATTTTGATCTATTTTCAAGATTATAGTAAGACTTTTTATTTCATTTTATCATATATTCTTTCATACTCATTTGTAGCATTAATTAATCTAGCTTTATTTTTAGAATATATTTCTATCAAATTAATTTATATAGAACTTATTTTCCTTTTTATTTCTTTATAAGACTTCTCTTAGAAGCAGTGAAATATATTGTTGATTTGAAATATTATTTATGTTTAGATGAGTATTAAGGAAAGTAATTGTAATATTTTATATTAAATACAAGATAACTATTTCAATAGGGGATAATATTTTTAATGTTCTTTTATATTTAAGTTCAGAATGAATTTTACATTTGGCTTTTTCTTCACTTTTCAGTATAACTTTTAGTCATTTACTGGTTGGAGTTGTTGCATGCTTAATCACAGCTGTATAGATAACTTCTACATAAAAAATACTGTAATAGGAGGAGAATTCATATTATATTATTTAAATTTAAATAAGAGATATGTATATTAATAAATTAAATAATTAGGTATGTTCTAACTCATAAAATCTCTGTATAAATTAATCAAGATATCTAAGTTGATAATTCGCTATAAATTAAACCTAATAACATACATTCGAGTATTTAATAATGATTAACAATATGCTTATTTAATTTAAATTTCCGAAAAATAAAATTGGATTCCTTACCTTTACAATGGTTTTAATGTAGCTGCCATAGAAATAGCTGTCTTGAGCGACAAGAACTTGAAGTTGTTAATTACCCAAAGTGATGCTTAGAAGGAAAAGTTTCATGCATACAATAATTTTCTAAAATTAAATAATAATGTAATGATCAAAATACTTAAATTTTGTCATGATTATCAAAAGATAGACCTGTAGCATTAATAATAATACTTAAATAATAATTATAGTATTTTACTTTATTAATTACACAATTTAATATTTAAAATTGATTTTATGTTCATATATGAAAATAAGAGCAGAGTAATTAATAAAATAACTGAATATATCTATTAAACAAAATAAAAGACTTGCTGGGAGAAGCAACATATCAAATTAATTTTATTCTAAAATATAATTAGTGATTAACTCTTCAAATATTTAATAAAAAAAACATAATAATGATTCACATTATATTATATTCATTCAAATAAAGAAAACATAAAGGTAAATAATAATTTCAAAAATATTGCAAGAGATTGGTAAATAATTTTTCATAAATTGAATAAATGCGATTTAGATAAATTCATTGAAAATAATAGATAGAACTACATTGAAAATAATTTTGAAAATCCCTAATCATTAAATAAAGAAACCTCAAATCAGGGTTGATGTAGTCTAGATGAAAATTCCTACTAGCATGCGAATCTTTTTAATTCATTTATCAACAAATATTACTAAATTTACTATTTACAGATAAAGAATAAGATTCATGTCTTGTGTAAATTAGCTTTCGGATAAAAAGTTGAAATAAATTCATACTAATAGCACTATTGATAATAAAATAAAATAAAATACAATTCATTAATTAGAAGTTAGGTATAATTATTGGTAGAGTATATTTGCGATGTTATAAGTAAATAGACAAGTTAGGCCATTTTACAAAATAAGATATAAAAATTGACGATTTATAGGCTCTTTTTATGATTAGAAATTTTAGATTTGCATTTCAAGATAAGATATGGACTAAGTATTAAAATAGAATAAATAAAGCAAATACTATATAATGCAGCAATAGAAAATTCTAAAAGAATACATGCATAATTATTAGATTTCATTTCTTAGTTTTGAACATTTTTATAGAGTCAGATAGTCACTAATTTTTATAGGAGTCAATGAGATAGTATTTCTAAGCAATACCAACACAATTCATAACATTTTGGGCGCGGTCCTTCAAAAGTGTCTAATTTTGATGTCTTTATTAACTTCAATTGCAGTTTAGCATTCTTTTCTTTTACAATATCTCATTCCTAAAAAAATAAAAATTAACTTTTTAACATTTTAACTTTCTCGACGATTCTAATATTCTTAAGTATTCGGCAAATTTTTTCTTTATTAGCGATATGATATATTGCATCTCAAATTTTTAGACATACATAACTCTCCATAATAAAACTTTAATTTTACTTTAGAAATTTAATTACTTTCAAGACTATAATTAGAGCAGAGATAGATAATGATTTTATAGTGCCATTTTACGATAATATTTTTTAACAAATTTACCACTTAATTTATAGAGTAAGCACTTTTCATGAGTGTCATTCAACAAATTTATTAATAAGTCTTTGTACTTCTTGGGAAAAGAAATAATATATAATAGAAGTTTATGACTAAATGTTAAGTTTTTCACTCACGCAATTTTAGCTTTTATTAGTGATGATTCAGGCTTAAAAACTTATGTCATCCTCTCTCGCACAATTAAGCGATATTAGTATATAAAGTTCTTACATAAGCTAAGAGATAAGTACATCATTAAGAAATTATCAGGTTTTTTGATAACCTGTCTAATCATAAAACTAAGGAGGTCAAAAAAGCTTATGAAGAGTTAAAGATAACTCATTTGTATAACGTTCATTATAGTATACAGTTTAATGAAATCAAACTTCACTGGAGTTAAATCAAAGATCACTACAAGAAACTCTTGCTGTATCACTTAATGCATGATCTACCAATCGATACAGTTGATTTGTTCTAAGTACACGCAAGAGAGCATGTACAGACAAGACGATAATATGTCCAAGAAAAGGAAGAATGAATGAATGTTTATAAATAAGTGTTAAACTTAAATGAATGAAATATTGTTAAAAATGTAAATAACAAATAGATTTGGCATCCAGAAATTTTCATAAGAACGTCTATCTACATGAGTAAATTTATTATTCTAAGTCTTTAAAAACTGTTATTTTTAAGCGATAATATTTAATTAAAAAAGAATTTCGATTTTTTAAAGAACATTATGGGCCAATAAAAGTATGACTAAAATTTTTTATTAAAAATATTTTAAAAAAATCGGAAAAGTATTTTTATTATATATTTCAATTGGTAAGGGGACAGTTCCAACAGAGAACTGAATGGGGTCTTACATGGTGCAGCACACCTAAGAAAAAAAGAAAACATTCAGTAAGATAAGGAGAAAATACGAGGTAGAAGGGGAGTTTGCGCTCACGACGGCATGGGGCCAATGTGCACACCAACATCCATGCGAACAACCGTTGAGACATAGTTCCAAAATGCTGAATATGTTTGAATTATTCTACTGGATTGATTTCGTATCTCCAGATTTAATTTCTATGCTAAAAACTAACTAACTATATATTTCAATTAATTATTTTCTTATGAAAAATCAAAATAGCAATCTTATTTTATTTCCTTCAGATAAACAATTGAAACTTAATATGGTTATAAAAATTTTTAGAAGCTTATCATAAACTAAGCAGAAAAAATTAATAAATAATTTAGATATTTATTTATTAACCAAATCAATTATATATAAAGCGCATTTGTCTCATAAATAAGAATATATTTTTCAAACTTGAATATTAAAATTACTTATTTATAAAATTTAAAGGAATAATTTAATATATATAAGAGATAATTATTATTTTATTATAAAATATTAGATATCTACTTCTTTATATTGTAAGGGATGCAATTACTGGCAAAAACTATTACTCTTTAATTTTAATTCCTAAATATTCAAGAGCAGTACTTTAGCAATTATTCAAGGGACAATAGTACTTGAGAACTTTAATAGATTCCTTGATTCTTTCAACGTGATTTTAGCATCCTTTTTCATCTCATTGCTCTGAGGTGAATTTGCACTTAAAAAATAGGAGTAGCATTTAGATTATATTTTAATAAGCTTTAAAAAAAATGTATTTGATCAATCTCTCTGATAGACTAAGAAAAAGGAAAAGATTTAATTAACTTATGCTTTTATTTTATATTTCTTTTAATTGATCTAATAATATTTAAAATCTTAGTTCTTCAGATTTTAATAAAAATCGAAATTTTTAAGTAAAAAAGGTTTTTCAATTATGTTTTTTTTTTTTTAAATATCGTTAAAATCAAAATTTAGATCTTATTTTGCTTTCTTGATATTAGTAGAAAAGTACTTTTCATGAAATTAATTTGGAATTTGTCAAAATGTAATTTTATTATAAAGCATTAATAATACGTATTAATTTAAAAGTCTCAATTTTGAGTCTAAATCTTTAAATGAGTTTACAAAGATTTATCAAATTAATAAAACTATTAATGTATTTACTAACCTTTTTTAGGGGGGGGGGGGACCATATCTGAACCAAAGAAACAATCTTTTAATCAAAGGTTTTTTTAATAGTTTTAATAAGTTGGCGTACCTGCTCCAAGTCAAAATAGGATCTGAAAATACGAAAAAATTATTTTCAAGTTCGAGAGATTTCTCTAAAGCATTGAAAACGCTTAAGCTGAGACTCAGATTTTATCATGAAATTACATTAATTTTTATATTTTTTTCATAATTTTATTCACATTTTTACAATTTTAAACTATATAACTTGATCAAAATCTTGTTAATAAGTTATCTTGCACAAATAAATTACTTTAATATTACATTAATAATTTAAAATAGCAATTTTGATAAAATAGTATTGTGCAAGATAACTTATTAACAAGATTTTGAGCAAGTTATATAGTTTAAAATTGTAAAAATGTGAATAAAATTATGAAAAAAATATAAAAATTAATGTAATTTCATGATAAAATCTGAGTCTCAGCTTAAGCGTTTTCAATGCTTTAGAGAAATCTCTCGAACTTGAAAATAATTTTTTCGTATTTTCAGATCCTATTTTGACTTGGAGCAGGTACGCCAACTTATTAAAACTATTAAAAAAACCTTTGATTAAAAGATTGTTTCTTTGGTTCAGATATGGTCCCCCCCCTTTTTTAGGTATTTTTTTAAAACTAAAACTTATTGATTTGCATTGATTAGTAGACTTCTTGATAAAATTCAGGAATTCATTTTGGGCAACTCATTTTAAATTTATCACTGAGTTGTGTATTTTTGTGATTATGTATTTAGGACAACTTTAAGTGAGTTAGACAAATTAATTTCTCCATTTACAATAAACAAAAACTAAATCCACCTACAAAAAAAGCTGAAAATAAGAAGGAAGCAACATTTACTGATATCCTTTAATCTCCTGCTCAAGAGAATAGCAACTTGATGATTAAGAATCTCCACTATATATAGGAACTTCCCTGAGTCTGAGAAAAACTTCTGTTTTAAAGTGATAGTTTACTATATCAATTATAATAAGGTTCGTATTTATTAACAATATATAAATATTAAAATTATTTCTTAATAAACCATTTTAAAATTAAAAAAATATTAATTATTAACTAAATCTCAATCTATGATCTCGAAAAGAATGATTTTCTACAAAATTAGCATCTCTTCAAGGAAGAAGCCATATTAGAACTCTATATCAAAGTCAGCTATATCTTAATGTTCATGAAAATTCTCTCATATCTCTTATGGTAAGAGAATACTAATCTCAATGCTACAAGGCTTTTCAAACGATGCCTTAATTAGCGGGTGGCTAAAATATCCAACCATAAAAAATGTTTATCCTGTAAAAATTGAAACTATAAATTATGATACCCTACCTCATCAATACCAAATTTCTAAATATTACTAAATTATTATGAGTAAAACTGAAGAAGCTATCTATAACGCAGTCCCATAAACATAGGAATTGAAGAAGACCCAATTAGAAATAAACTCAAAGTTATTTTAAAGTTCAGTGGCCGACATGTTTATTTCATGAAGTCCAAAATTACACAACTAATAGTCATAAGAATTAAATGCCGCCTTAATTATTTTTACTTCTTTACAGCTTCAAACTATTTAAACTCATTATAACATTAGAATAGGTATAAATTTGAAAAGAAAAAATAAAAACTTTTTTTTAAAGCCTCTAAGGAACAAGAGGGAAGAAAGGGAAATAGATATTAAAATAGAGGAAAAAGGAAAAGGCACAACAAGAAAAGACATGCACAATGGAATTTAAGAAGATTATTTATAAGACATTAAGTCCGTGAACCATAAATATGGAGGTTTCTAGAGACCTCATATTATAAATTATTATTTTTAATATAAGTAATTAATTCCTTATCTAAGCTCTTCTATATCTTGTTCAGCAGTCTCAACTCTCAAGTAAATTAATGAGTAGACCAAAGAATAAATGATTTAGAGTTTGATCAATGAGTCCTCCTTCTGATTATTATAAATCTTTAAATGAAAAAAGGAATGAACATAATTGAAGACTAAATATTAACTAGTTAATATAGGATTGATGGAAATAAGTCAAGTCTATTTTATAAAATTAAAAAAGGTAAAATTATTTGCAATTATTAGCAATTTCTGTTTTTAAATTTTACTTGTGGGCATGTTTACATTTTTTTCTGTTATCAAAATCTTGAAATAGTGATAAATAATAAAATATTCGATTTAAAATGAACTTTTAAATTGAAATTCTAGCCAACTTAAAGTATCTAAAAAAGGTTATATATTAAATTTATAAAAATTTACACATTAGATATTAATTGCTTTGTTTATAATATAAATTATAACACAAATATTTGATATCTTAAAGATATTTTTATTCTACACAGACTATTAAAAGATTTTATTAAACTATATTATTTTTTAAAAATTGAAAATAATTTCCTTCAAATTATTTAATTGTTTTAATTGTTCTTTTAGTTAAATAAAGAATAAATATTTATATCATTGATAAAATAGTAGTGAATCGGTATATTTAATAATTAAAAATACACCCAAATTTAACAAATCATAATTGCCAATAATCAGAGAAAGCCTTATATAAAATTAGAGTTATACTTACAACGTTATGATTTAAGATCTTACAGTTTATGTCTTCATAATTCATTAATAATTTACATCCTATTTTTATTTGACTTTTCCTAGTTTAAAGGTATAGTAAAATAAAAGGATTTGACCATTTGACTCGATTTTATGGTAAAACTTGGGATTTGATAAAACCCCAAGAGTAAAATTTAATTCAAATTTTTGATTGATTAGCAATTTTAACAATAAATCTAATTAGTTTTATAATAATATTACTTTAAATTTGAATTTATTAAATTTGAGCACTAACAACAACTCTGATCAACAATAATTAATCTTGAATAATAACAACACAGAAAACTACTATTCAAGCACCAATTAATATAATTATTAGAATACCTAAATAAATGAAGAAGATTACCATCTGAATCACATTATTCAGCTTGCCATTAATGATTTCTGCATTATACATAATTTCAGAGGTCACAAGAACGATCGACACGCTTGTGCTGGGCACTCTATGGTGTAACAATACTGCTTGGCTTAGTAGATTTAAGTGCAATTAGTTAAAGTACTGCATTCATGCTGTCAATCAACTTGATGCTTACATGATGGTAGCCAATGCTAAGACCTGCGATAAAATGAACCTATGTCGAGCTTGTGATAGGAACACCCGCTTAAACGAATTAATTTATGTTTCAATAGAGACCCAATTTACTAAACAAAATAAAACGACAGATGGAAATCTTATAACGAATGTATAGTTTGTCACTAATGCAATGAATTACATTTCTGCATCTCAGATTAGCTATCCGTAACTATTGAGAAGTCCAAAAAGTACAATACAGAGGATCTCGGCATCAAATGCACTTATAATAATTACTGCAGTGCAAATAGAGATGAAAAATTTTGACAACTCTAATAAAGGAATTTTGGTTCTCACGGATTAGCTTTTATTTCCAGAGGAAATAGCCAGAGAAATCTTTTGCAATGCAGTGAAAATCGGTGTCATCCAATAAAAATAAACGAGGAGGGCCTTGAAATTTTTAAAAGCTTTTTTATCTCATCCAAAATCATATTCTGATGTTTAAGATCTATAATCGTCTGGAGCGAGGATGGATTCTTCATTAGACCTTAAGAAAACAAATGCCAAGATGAATCTACTAACCCAATGCTTGCTAAAGATATTAATATATTGCTTAGTATACAAGGATGTTGGTCATAACGCATTTGGAGAAGTTAAGCATGGCTGATTCTACTTTAATGAAGATCACTTAACTGGCCGAAGACTTTTTGAAGGGATTCAGATCAAATGAGAAAGACTCACTCTATGAAATATTAGATCCCATATCTCAAGTTTCGACTTCCACAAATCTAATGGAGTTGACAGTAGTCAAATTCAATTTGAAAACATTATAAGACTTACCTATCCTTTGAGATACTGTGCATTTCCTGGTGTTGATGTTGTATCATAAAAAATGGGGTCTTAAATATTTGAACCAACTCCGACGGAAGTAAATCGCAAATATGTTAGTCT
>ARYC01006167.1:0-15574 GCA_000711775.1 Oxytricha trifallax
GAGAACATTAATATGGATACATTGTTTGATAGATAATTGACTTAATTTTTTTTATTTTTAAAAATTAAATAAACTGTTAAATTTGCAATTTATAATTATTTAGTCTTTATACTTGCTATAAACTTTTATAAGTTTGCCGATTTATGAAATTAAGATTTTATTTTACAATTATTTACAATAGTGTAGGAATTAAACTATTTTAAAATAGATGTTTTTTATAAATATATAGAGAAACAAACTTAAGTTATAGTTAAATGCTATTTATCAGTGACTTTATAAACCCATTTTTTTTGAATGTCCCCAAAATGTCCCCAGGGGACATTAGGTAGGGGTTTTGGGGTTTTCATTTATATTTTTTGAAAATTAATGGGGTTCATCTCTATTCATAATTTTACGAAGATTCATTTTTTATTACTAAATTTATTCTGATACTTGGTATCAGATTTTTTAAAAACTTAGTACTTTAGGGATTTTGTTAAGGCATGCTGAAATGCTAAAGATACCCAATCGTAATTTAACGATGATATTAAATTCGCATATATTTAAATAAGCTAGTCTTTGTTTTCGATATCCTTATCAATTTCGATTGATTTCTTATTAAAAGAAAAGAATTTCTCAATTGGGGCCATCTCAAAATGATAAGGTCCTAAGTAATAAATGCTTAGTTGTAGCAATCTAAATTTCCTTTAAATATATTAGCTCTTGTGATAAGTCGCATTGACAAGTAAGAATATAGTGCTCGCCCTCCAGTGTTGATTTATTAGTCCAGAATTCATATTAGCTACAGTAGAAAATAATAGAAAGTCTTACTATTATTATTTCCTTTAACTAATTGAAAGTAGACGTCTCCTTTATTTGAAATTCCTGCAAGAACATTTACTTAATACAGTCTTTGTGAGAGGTCCGAATAATACTTAACTCCTTTAAAACTCCAACTCTTCTTGATGTCATTTGTCAATTGAATGCTGCTTTCATCTATGTTAATTATAGTTTTAGCTAAGCTCATTGATCTATAAAATCTTTAGCGGCGAAATGTCGAGCTACAATTGACTATTAACAATTTGTCCTTTGGCCAATTTGTAAATCTTTTTAAAGCTCATTTTCATTGACTATTTCATAAATTTTGATAACTTAGTCGTGCTTACAACTAAGCCTAATTTTTATTTGAGGTTCTAACTAATTTCCTTTGTTGATTTGATTAAGACCCCTTCCTTTAATTGTTTTTGAATGAAAAATTTTATAGCCTGATAATTTAGGCAAGTTTATCTTTGCTATTTGAACTATTTAAGAGCTTATTTATCAATCTTTTAGTCTAAAGCATTATCTAACTATGTTCGGGTCAGCTTAAATCTTCTCATAAGCAGTTTCTTAGAGCATCTTTAGTTTTAATTTAGGTCGATTAACTTTTCATTAAAAGTTCTTAGTTATTTTAATTCATAATTTGCTAATTCAGTTTTCTCGTTGAATTTTATTATAACTATTAAGACTCATCTAACAAAATTGTTTAATTGACACTTTTGTTATTATTGTTATCATGATTTTAGTAAAAAACTTCATGCTTAATAAGCTTTATTCTTAACTTCGTCAAAGTTTATTTCATTACTAATAACAATCTAATTATAATTTAGATGAGCTTAATAAGCTTTTAAGAAATAGTCCTTAAATTCTAATTAGCTAATGGTACTTTTAAACTAGTCAAGACATTTGACTTATTTACCAACTTTACTCGGGTCACTAATAACACTGTTGTTAACAATTCCTGAAATCGTTTCTAATATTTTGCTTTCTTTATCAATTAAATCATCTTGGGTAATAGTCTTCAACTCTAGATCCACTTAACTGAAGTTTTCGACAAATATTACAGATGAAGCTTTATATTTCTAACTTTCGACACTTATGTTTTAAACTTAAGAACTTGAACTGTTTGATTAATTCTCTTCTGAATCTTATTATGAGCTGTCACTGTAATTTATTTCCAAAAATTTTCGAATGTCAGTTTATTTTAACAAGTTAGACTTTTTGAGGTTTTCCATTTTTATTTGAAATTTATTTAGCTTTTAAGAAAGTGATTATTCTATAAGGAAATGTTTTTAGCTAATAATTATTTTTACTCCCTATTTATTAATGAAGCTTAATTAACAATATAAAATAATAAATAATTGATAAAATACTATTAATTATTTTGTGAGAAAAAATTGCCTACAAAAATTATACATAAATGGAACAAGGACTTCAGGAGATCAACATTCATTAATTAAGAGAGAAAATCGGAAATAAAAAAGAACTTTATGACTTTTTGACTCAAGAATGTGGGGCATACTTGCCAAAAGTAAACTGCACAAATGTCTATTTCTTTAGAAGCATAATTAATGGAAACAAAGAGGTAAAATTGAAAAAATAATTACTTTATAGTATTTGAAAAGGTCGGATGTGATCGTTGCTGCTGTTCCATAAATAGAGGGTTTAACCTCTGATGATTTTCTAGAGTATGCCTAAACCAAGCCATCACTTTTAAACTACTTACCTGATCAATGTGATTGGTTGCACTTGGATAAGAAATGGATAGTCGACATTTTATTGTCTTTGGATTAGGAGGGCATTAATGGCATGGTTTAGCAAGCAAAAATCAGGAGAAGATAAAAACTCGACTAATCAAACAACTTGATTGTGCACATAAAGCCTGAATTTGTTTCTGCCTTAAATAACTCTATAAGCTACAGCGGTAAATATATATACATCTAATTTTTGTGTTAGTATAAAAAGGAGGTCGGCGTATCTAATGAAATAGTCAGCTAAACGAAGATAAAGGCCAAACTTGAATGAAGAGATGAAAGATGGTAACGAGTAACCCAGACAGAGCAAGCAGAAATACCTTGAAAACAATGAAAGGATGAGACAAGAATTCAAGGAATGCAAGAGCAAATTAATGATTTAATGAATTACAAGCAACTGGTCCACCAACTCCAGAATAACGGACTCTTAGATGACCAAGGCTGTCCCTAAATGTTGGGACCTATTCAATAGAATAACAACTGTTGATATAAAGATTTTTATCTCTAGGAGCTAAACATATTAATTTGACTAACAAAACTTTTTAATTTAATATAGTAACCTATTTAACTTTTAAACCAACTTTAATTTTAATGTCTATCTTTTTATAAAAAAACTTCTAAACTCTTTCTATTTTCTTTTATCAGTTTTTCAAAAGATTAGAATATATTTATTTATTAAATCCTAACCTATAAAACTTACAGTATATAAAAATCCTTAAAATAAAGTTTGACTATTTTACTTTTTTTAAATACCATGGTGTTAGCAAAAGATAAATTTATGATAAATTTTTTTCTAGCGTATTTTTATTTGAGAAATAGTTAAAACAAAGCAAGTCCCTACTAATCAATTCTTTATAGTTAACTAGGAATACCTATTTAAAAGCAATTCCTATTACTTTATAAACAAATTGTCTATTTTAATTTTTAGAATTGAGTTGAAAATAGTAGAGTTTATGAGAGTCTAGTAGATTTCATGAGACTTTAGAAGACTTAATGAGATTTTAGGAGAATTTATTAGAGTTTTAAAATAACTTAATAACTGATAAATTAAATCGAAAAATAACTGTATTAAGAACTAAAAAATAAGGAAGCTAAATACTAATCCTGATTAAATTAGTTTGCTTATTTATAGTAATTACAAAAAGTTCATGATGTATTGACTTTTAGATTTCATGTTACTAAGTTTAAATCTATTATGGGCTATAAAAGGGAGATATTTAAAAAAAAATAATTATCTCAATGAGCAAGCAATCAGTGACAAAAAGTAAAAGAGTAGTAAGACGTAAAAATAAATTGAAAAATCCTCTGAAACCTCTCATTATACAGCAGAGTTTTTACTGAAGAGCAACAGAAGGAATTAAAGATTGAGGAAACAAAAAATAAAATTTAGAGTACCTAAAAAAATAAAAGATTATGGGGAAAAAACTTTTAAAAATGTAAAAATAGAATTGCAAAAAAAGTTTGGAATAATCCCCATCAATACACATAAGAATTGGCTGATAGCAAAGTTGAACAATCAAAAAAGCGATAGCAAATTTAATACACCAGGAAAAAACAGCTTTCAAATAAAGTAAAGTGGAAATCAGCTTAAGAAGCCTATTATAAACTAAAATCAAGAAAACTAATTGGCAAAAAGTGAGAAGAATTAAAGCTCATCTGAATAAGAACAATAAAGTAACATACTAGCTCCATTCAAATATGAATCTTTGAGCTCCAATTAGAAACTAACAGAGAATGAGGATTTTCAAACTTTGTCAGATGGGACTTACCTAAATTCAGATAGAGTCTAAGAAATAATTTCAACAAATTACAAACAAATGACTGCTGATGCCATGAAAAACATGTACGATAGACTACTGATTTAAGTACCTGAAGTTTTAGAAACACAAATATTTGAAAAACGTAGTTAAAAAATAGATTAAACCTTACAAAGAATTGAAGAATTAGATAAGAATGTTAAAGACTTGGATGTTAACTAAATTCAATAATTAATAAGAGAAGGATAGAGGAAATTTAAGATGCCTTCAAATTATTAATTGATGACATAAAGAAAGCTTCCCCTACTATTGGAATTGTGTCACAAGAGTAGTTGGCAAATCATTCTAAACGTGCACAAGAACTTAATTAAGTTTTAAACAAAAAAATTGATGAAATTCTAGCTAATCTCTAATAAAATATAAAAATTACTAAATCTGAAGAAATAACTCAAAAAAATTTGAAAGCTCAAGAAGCACTGAATAGCGAATAAACAAAAACAATAAAAATTCTTTCAGATAAAATTAACAAAGCTTAAGAAGAAAATTATAAAGTAATTAATGAAAGCATGGAAACTATTAATAACAATATTAAAATAGTTAAATCAAGAGTCACAGTTCTTGAAAAACAAGAAATAAAAAATTAAGGAAACAGTATTATTTAATAACAAGCTAAAACATCTCAATAAGCATAAAATTGTGATAAAACTTAGGTAGAACCAAGCAAAGTAATATAACCTAAATTTGAATAACATATTTTACAAACGGTCTAAAGATTTAATTCAAGGAATGACCAAGTTAGATTTATCATCATTGAGGGTAAGTAATTTTTATTCGATAAAGTCTCAAAAAAAATTTACTCGATACATGAATAACTCATATTATGAAACAAACTATTACTTTTTAACTTCATTAGTATTACATTATAACTTAATTACTTACTTTAATAATCATTGCCTTCATGAGCATCTTGGGGTTTTGGGGTTTTGGGGTTTATTACTATATTAAATTTGAATTTAAATAGAAAAAAACATGGCACCAAGAAAGCAACCTAAAAAGCAGAAAAAATAAAGAAAGCATGTATTCACTCTGAAGAAGTACAAGAGGAATAAGACCTATTATCTAGCAGTATTCACGAAGCCAAGCTTGAGAATGGAAGACTCATGGTGTTGGTGAACTGGTAGAGCTTCCCTGATGGTAATCGGGACTGGATTCCCAGGAAGGACTGCAAAGGAAATGCAGCAATTGACATGGTTGAGGCATATCTCAATGAGCACAAACCCCAGCTGCTGGATAACGTCTAATGGAATAAGCTATACAAGACTAGATCCAAGGCCGCAGAACAGGTACAAGTGCAGGATGACACAATAGAGATAATTGATCGCACTCAGTGTTACACAGGATGCTAAGCCACACCAGTCAAGACCCCATCTATTGCTACCTTATCCCCTGATTAATTACGATCACTTCATGACACCTTGAACGCACTGGCAAGCCAGGCAGGAATGCAGAAAGTAAAATACCCCAAGCCATATAATCAGAGGACGAGAGCGACGATTCTCTCGCTGAGCTCTATGACTATGAGACATCCATTTACAACATTGATAATTGGAAAAAGCATGCTAAGATCACGGGCTAAGACGAGAAGGAAGACATTGACTATGCTGCAATGAAGGCCTAGACCAGGGAGGAGTTCACAAACAGCAAATTGGACGAAGTGCTCACCACTTTCAAGCAGATGAAGTTGTATGATGATGTCAATCAGTTATCCATGCATGATGTCTTAAAAACCCACTCTGGCACCCCAGATACCGCGACCAATCCTTAAACGTTTGTCTTGTGCATGCAGTCAATATGATGGTGGGAGGTCCCCTCTTCGATGTCGCCTCCAAGTTCACGTGTTGTACCTCTCAAGGACCCACATGGCAAAGCTCCGCGAGCCTGAAATACTCTGGGAGCATAGGTACTCACTCAAGAACCTGAAGCATGTGATCTTCGACCCAACCTAGAACTGATGGATGAGCCCCCACATGTTGTATTTGCTGAGTGGCGAAGGTCTTCGAGTGATCCAATCTTGCAAAAAAGGCGGCCTCTACGCCTTTTAGGAAGATTTGAAGTCCATACACGATTCTTCTTCCAGATGATGGTCGAAGTTCTACATGACATAGATGACGAGGAGGATGTCAAACAGGAGCTACACGCAGGTGTGATTGCAAAGGTGGATGGTGTATGGCAGATACTCGACAGCGCAGAGAAGTGGCCTCTAAGGATTGAGCAGGATAACAGGCTCGCAAGCAGATGGCTTAGGGGCGTTAAGTACATGGGCTTGAGCATATTGGAAAAAGATAACCCTCCCGGGTCAAAGAGGAAGACTTTCAAGAGGGAGTGGGAGATGATACTCTTAGGCAATACTATCTACTCGAAGGATCGCAAGCAGAAAGCGCAAAAGAAAAAAAAGTAAATGACTTAAAAGCACGATCGCAAGCATCTTCAACGTGCAGGCAGCAGATAGTATCGCAACTCCTCTAGTGGACCTAATGAAACAAAATCAATAACATCACTTGTAGAATAGATACTGGGAAAAAGAAGTGACTGTCACAGAGAGAGTGAAGTCAGGGCAGTGAAAAACATGATGGGTGAACGATTTCACGATGGGAAAGAAAAGAAAAAGAAGGGTGCTGACATGATCGTTTTCACTGCAGAGGAGACTAAGATCCAGCAGGACCTCTCCAAGATCAGGGAGAAGTTGGACTTGATCATCTTCTACCGCCTACATTTCGCTTTCTACGATGAGCTGCCACGATTCAAGGAGTTTATGAAAAAGTCGGGAACACCTGTTGAGCACGAGGACAAGGCTCACCTGGCCTGGCACTGGCAGGTGTCAAGCCAGCGCGCTGGCCTCCTACATTTCAAGAAGGATATTGAACTGTCCTGGAAGAAGAATGACTCCAAAGGATACAAGAAGGCCACACCCCAGTCGAAGACCTTGGAGCTCCAGGACATGCTCAGGGACGTCATTGAAGCCTCGGAGGATGAAGTGATCTCATTCATCAAGAAGACCTACCAGAGGTGGCCCCTACTGCCACGCAGTCTTCTCACCCTACTAATTCAGCAATCGACTAGCGCAGAGATTGGAAGACTCGCAGGCTGGTACTCGAAGGTCATCGAGCCCAAAGCACTGGAGTTCAGAGATCAAAACTTTTCAGATTAACATGAGAAGGCTGTGGAAGCCATTATTAAGGAGATTGAAAAGTTAATAGAGCAGTGATTTAGTTTAAGTAGTTGGTCATAATTAATTAAAAAGTTGTCTTTGTATTTCATTTTCTTTTTCGCTAATTTCAACATACTTTTATTTAGATTTTAAACAAAAATCGTAATTGGTTTAAGTTGCAATAGCATTATATAAGTTGTTAAAATTTTCTCACACATTGAAGGTTATATAGTGTTTTCTATTCATGCAGACATTGAGATATACAACACCATAATATTTTAAAGTTAATAGTTTTATTAAAGCATACTAATTGTTCAATTGTGTTTCTTCTAATTATTCTATAACTAAAATGTCAATTTTTTTTATCTTTTAAAACTGAACCAAGATTTAGGATAAAAATTATTGTTTTGAGACGAAAGGAAAGCATAAGAATGCTTGATTTGGGTTGTACTTAATATTACTTTTGTAAAATTTTTCAAAATTTTGTGCTTGGTAATTGCTTAATTATAAAGTCTTTGTAGTGATTAGAGAAAATTGATGAAATTACAATACATTTAATTTTTAATATATGTAATATAGTTGTTTGCTCGTAAAGTATAAAATCCTCTAGATTTCATTTATTGAAATCATTCCTTTAGATTTTTACACAATAATAATTATATTAAAGTTTAATTATCAAGAATCCATTTAGTGTGGCATACGATCAATCTGTTGAAGAAACTTAGAAAATGATTTTATATCTTTTAAGTGTTTATTATAATTATTTTAACACCAATAACCAATTATCATTAATATTTTATAAAATTGGTTTAATTAATGTTAAGTGATATACAATTCATTGATTAGAAAAGATAGGAATAAATGAATTTTATGAAATAAAATACAAATAACCATTAAAAAATTATTTTTAGAAAAAAATGAAATATGTCTACGAAGAATGTTATATTCTACTTTTAGTTAGTTAATGAGTAATTTCATTATTTTAAATGTTACTGTTTAATACTAAAATTAAACCATCAATCTTAGTCGTAACGTAGATGTATTTGATGAAATTTACGTGGCAATTCTTTCTTGGTATTCATGAAGTAGAAAACTCCGAAAAAACCAATCTACGCTTTTACCTAGTTTTACTCTTGAATCAAAGTGTTTACAAGAAATAACCTGGAAAACAGAGTTAGTGGACTCGACTAGATAACAGGATGTGGAGAAAAACGCTTACCGGTCCTACCTTTGCTGGAAAACGTAATCTTTTTCCATAATTTTTATTTTAAATAACAGGAATAATATATTTATTTATTTATTTTTTAAATGATTTATAATATTTGGTAGTTAGATTGATGAGCCAGTGAGTAAGTATGATTAAATTATTAACATAGCATATATATAAATACGAATCTCTTTAATGATATTTCTTTTATATTGCTGTGGTGATTATTCTTATTATCTCTGTAAAAATAGAGCTTGTTAGACATCTTCATGTTTCCTCTGATATACTAGCAGTTAAATTCTCGTTATCTTACATAGAATGCTTTAACCTGTGTTACTCTGCATATATTTTAAGTTTCTTGACATATTTAAAGTTTTGTGTTGCTGTCTATGCTATCTATCATTGATAATCTCTACACATATTATTAATTTAATAGAATGTTCAATTCTAAAGATAAAATTTTTTCAATTTTATTGTGCATTAATTTCTTATTAGAGTTCTTAATCATAAATTATATTAATTTGCAGTAGATTTCTTATGAATTAATTTTATCAATAAAAACTGTAAATTGTGTGCATTATTTTAATTATTGTAAATATAGTGAGCAAAAATAAATTAAGTCTTTTCAATCAAATCGAAAAAGCAATTTTATTGCCATCTATTAGTCAGCAAACATTCATGACATACAATAAGAAAACTTAATTTGTCATAAGATGCATAGTGAATGTACTTTATAACTATAATTCTGAGATGGTTCCTATAAATTTAAATGATTAAATTTGATGATTTATAGAAGAAGTGAGTATATAAGCTTACTTACCTATGTTAAAATGGGAATTATTATATGTACTGCCTGACTTCTAGCTCCGAAATCCTTATGCCTGACTCCTGGCTCCGACCATAATCCCTTAATAATTATTGAGTAATGTAAGTATAAAGCAAAATAATGCTAGTATTCATCCAATAATTCCACTTATGTGAAGGTATACAAACCATTTTCATAAAGTTTTCTTTATTATAAATAAATTTTACTTACCATATTATTAAGTATTAAAATCTGATCAGTACATTAACTGGTACAATACAAATGAATAGCAATCAGGATATATCCACTAGGCTCATGAATCAAAACATTTAATCAGAATTTAAGTAAGTTTTCGTTATTTATAGAAAACTTTCATAATTTTAACTAACTAAAACTCAGACCCATACTCCTATTTATATAAAGTAACTAAAATTGCAATGTTACATATAATAATAATGAAGATGGAGGATTTTAAGTTAATGTTTATTTATTATTATATTAATTATTAATAATGTTACATGGAATAATCTCATCACCATCATAAGATGGAGCCTTAAAGGATATAATTTTTGTTGAATCATAGTTAATAAATTTAGAATTTTTCATTATTTCATAAATATATCATTATTATAATTAACAGGTTTCTCAAGGCATATACGAGGCTTTGCCAATGACAAATAAACTTTTCCTATTATATATCATGATTGCTTTTATGTTTTCAAAATCGTTCAGATTATTATGTTTAATTAAATTCCGTTGTTGTTACAATGAATAATTAGAATAATTAACATTACTAAAATTACCCAAGCAATAATATGCAATTTAATCTTCAATTAAGGGAAGATTCATTTTGAAGTTTTCTAGGAAAATATTAAAAAGAAAATCACTACCACATTAGTAAAAATCATAAATCGTGTAATACACTATCATTTAATAAAAGCAAATAGTATGTCTACCAAAATTCATTCCTAAAAGTTCTAAAATATTATCATTTTAGATTCAACACGGACCATTTTAATTTCTGGATTCAATCAATCATATAATTTATAAAAGTTATTTAATTTCATAAATTTGTATTCTTCGTTATTATTCAGATTTAAAGTTTAAAATATCGTAAATTTATTGTCATAGAGCAAAGACTAAGCATTCTCTTAAAAACACTCATGATTAATTCTTATATTAATTACTAATAAAAACTATAACAGTGTTTGATCTAGTTGATAGCTCATCAAATATTTTAAGGTAAATTAAATTTGTTATTTTTCTTGATATTTCTTCCTCTTCTTCTTTAATTTTTTTTAGTATTGCAGAATTTCATCTTGATTATATGAAATAAAGTAAAATTTTTATAATAGAATTATATTGCTAAATATTAATGAAATATTTATTAAATATTTGTATTAGTATTTTTAAAAACAGATTAAGGAAAAATTAGGCATTACAGCGAGGAATCTCTCCGAGCATACGTAATTCTCAACACATTTTTTCAATCTTATTGTGTGACAAGTAAATTAGGCAAAATATCTGTTTTTATTTATTACAATTGAATGTTATTGGATATTCCACTTTTGTATTTAAATAGTTAAATATTATTCATATTCTACTTTATTTCTATTGTAGTATATGATATTAAATCCTTTTTAAATGTTTGTCTCAAATTGATTTTAGGTAAATAAATTAACTCTGTTGATGTAATGTTCAAAAAATTGCATAGCTTTATATTAATAGTCAAGAGAAATGAAAATATTATAATTATTATATTTTTATAATTCATTATTATTAATACTTATGGTTTTGTTCTTGTTTTTAACTCTTAATCCAATTAATTTTTCCTTTCTTAATATATAATACTAATGATTTTTTAATTTTAAATTTTGAAATATTATATATAGCATAATTGAAATTAAAATAGATTTTTGTTAGAAATTAATTAGGTTTTATGAATGGCTTTTATAAATTATTCATTAACCAGGAGTTAATCTTTGAAAAATTATTATTTTAAAAAATAAATTTCGATATTTATTTATTTTTTGGGAAATAAAAGCAATTTTACTAATTGATCAATGTTGATACCTACTAAGTATTATATATTGATTCTGTATAGATAGAACAACCCCAATTGAAATTTTATTGCACTCATTTTTTTCATATGGTAAGAATTAAAAAACAAGATAGATTTTATTAAAATCAAGTTTTATTTATCTCAATTATTTATTAAATATTAATTATTTTATTTATTAAATTTTATCAGTTTCTGTAAGTCAATCAAAAAAACAAGGGAGCTTAACTCTATTGTTTGCCATTTTTATACTCTATTATTTTTTTATTATTATTTATTTATTTTTATAAATATATATATATAGCTGATTTAAAATATATACTGCATTTAAGATTATTAAATTATTGGATAAACTTATGTTTAATAATCAGCTACTCTCTTGATTTTTTTAATTAAATATTGTATGTTTCTTTATATTAATTTAAAATTTAATTAAGTGTAATAAAGTAATTACAACAAATTATATTTAAAATGGAATGAGTGTTATAGATTATGAAATTTTATTTTTTTATTAATTTAAAATTTATCAATACCTTTTAGTCTTTAAAGCTAATATGTAAATTATGTCAAAGTATTTAAATAAATTTAGTAATTTAGTCTTATTTTAAAATTAACTTTGACTGCTTTTTATGATCATCTAAATTTTATTTACAGGTTTATTAGTTTGAGTTGTTGAAAAGTTCAGTAATTCACTTACTCTTTTATGTTATTTTTCTCTTCTATATTCTTCAAATCATTCTCTCTTTTTCATCTAACTCCTCTTGTTTCTATCAACTCCACAGGATTTTAACACTTGATTATTAGATTTTGGCAGGTAAAGAATTTAAAAAAATTATTCTGTATTTTATAAAGTTAACAGTCATTGAGCCGAACGTATGGGGTTTTACTGTACAGGTTTATTCTTTAAGGGATTGTCTGGATCTATTAAATAAGGTGAGAGATACGATGGATGCATGTCATTTTATGTAAATTTAGATCTATGCAAATATTCCTCAATTTCTCTTGAGAGCTTGTCTTCTCACTCCATCACTAATCTCCCTATCAAGTTCATATTCCTGCATTTGCTTAAGGTCTTGATTCAATACAATTATTCGATCAAGCATGTCTTCCTGTCTATCAGGGAAAAACTTATCCTAACTAGATTTGTACTAGTCGAAGTTAATATTTGCATTGACAAGCTCATGACTTTTTAATACGAAATCTTCTAATTAGATTTAATGATTACAGCTTTCTATCAGTTTATCCTCTGCTAATACAATATAAGGAAATTCATAGAATTTTTTCTTAATATTTTGCTTCTAATTTTTGAATTGTCTTACACATTTCTTTGGTGCTTTAAGTTCTCTATATTTGGTTCTCAAGCTTCTATACTTTGTTTTTATTTGCTATGGTGTCTAAGAAACCGAAGATTTTACAGAAAAACCATTTCTTGCACTCATATTTATCTGATCTATCTCTTACTAATGAACAATAAGTCAATCCTATTTTTTTAGATTCAATCTCTTTAAGTCTTCCAATTCTTCATTCTAGTTTTCGGGGACTACTTCTGCCTCTTGAACTAAATGTTCAGGAATTCCTTCCAGGATTAGTTTGTCAAGCGAAAAGTTGAGTTTTAAAAAATTATGTTTCTACCTCGTTCTTTCTACAGCATTTATTCTACGTAGTCATCCATATTAATTATAGATTATTCTAATGTGCAAATTTACTTTGCTATAATATATGTTTATATTTTATGTTTTGAGGTTTCATTAGTTAACCATTTAAGCTATGTATATTTGTTTAATGTTGCACCTGCCTCATTGTGATTGAACTTAGACTGAGATTGATTGAAAATAATATAATTGCCTTGTCTTTCAATTAAATCATAAGGGGTCTGGTTGATACTACATATTGGATAAGTCTTCCTCCAGCTAACGTTAGAGTTCATCTTCATCTATACTTGATTACTAATCAATTTGCATATCATTATTAAACTCAATTAAACAAATTACTAATTATAAAATATATAAGTCATTAAGTATAGACTGTTTGAATGATAAAGACATTAAATTATTAACTTAAAATTAATATAGGAGCAATCTATTTAATTCATATTCATAGCAATTATTTAATTTATAAGAAAAAACAAGGTAATTATCTAAATTTAAATAGAATAAAATTGAATTTAAATACTTTTGATTATATATTAGATGCAGTATAAATCAACTGGAATTCTAGAATAAATCAAAGAAAAAAAAAAACAAAAACCGTGATGTGCGTTTGAAACAAGATATCTATAAATAATTAGTATTATTATTATTATTTAAATGATTTGAAAATGCATGATTTATATGTTAATTCGTATATGACGAGAAATAAAGCAGTAACAACGAACACCTAAACTCACCAGTTTTTTGGTGACATGGAAACTGTGGTCACTGCCTCCATGGTCCTCTTGACCATGACCACGGTGATCCTCACTTTAAAATGCATGATTTCACTGTTAATTCGTCGAATGAAGTCTAAATAGAGCAGTGACCACAACCACCCAACAAATCACCGGATACGTGGTCACGTGGTTAATGCCTCCGTGGTCCTCGTGAGCATGACCGTCAATACCATGGCAACGGTGACCACGCGACTACATGACCATTATCTTTAAAAAAATGCATGATTTCATTGTTAATTCGTCGAATAACGTAAAATAGAGCAGTGACCACTATCACTCCTCAACTCACAAGATACGTGGTCACGTGGTCAATGCCTCCGTGACCACGATGACCACGTGACCATCACTTAAAAATGCATGATTTCACTGATAATTCGTCGAATGACTTCAAAATAGAGCACTGATCAAAACCACCCCTCAACTCACCAGATACGTGGTCACGTGGTCACTGCCTCCGTGGACCTCGTAACCATGACCGTGTACATGGTGACCATGACCCTGACCACGTGACCATCACTTTAAAATGCATGATTTCACTGTTTATTCGTCGAATGACGTCAAAATAGAGCAGTGAACACAACCACCCCTAAACTCACCAGATATGTGGTCACCTGCCTGCGTGACCATGATGTGGTCATCACTTGAAAATGCATGATTTCACTGATAATTCGTCGAATGACGTCAAAATAGAAAACTGACCACAACCACTCCTAAACTCACCAGATACGTGGTCACGTGGTCACTGCCTCCGTGATCCTCGTGACCATGATCGTGACCATGGTGACCACGTGACCATCATCTTAAAAAAAATGCATGATTTCACTGTTAATTCGTCGAATAACGTCAAAATAGAGCAGTGATAACAACCACCCTTCAACTCACCAGATATGTGGTCACGTGGTCACTGCCTGCGTGACCATTATGTGGTCATCACTTTAAAATGCATGATTTCACTGATAATTCGTAGAATGACTTCAAAATAGAGCACTGATCACAACCACCCCTCAACTCACCAGATACGTTGTCACGTGGTCACTGCCTCCGTGGTCCTCGTAACCATGACCTTGTACATGGTGACCATGACCCTGACCACGTGACAATCACTTTAAAATGCATGATTTCACTGATAATTCGTCGAATGACTTCAAAATAGAGCAGTGATCACAACCACCCTTCAACTCACCAGATATGTGGTCACCTGCCTGCGTGACCATGATGTGGTCATCACTTTAAAATGCATGATTTCACTGATAATTCGTCGAATGACTTTTAAATAGAGCACTGATCACAACCAACCCTAAACACACCAGATACGTTGTCACTGCCTCCGTTGTCCTCGTAACCATGACCGTGTACATGGTGACTATGACCCTGACCACGTGATCATCACTTTAAATTGCATTATTTCACTGTTTATTCGTCAAATGACGTAAAAATAGAGCACTGATCACAACCAACCCTAAACACACCAGATACGTTGTCACTGCCTCCGTTGTCCTCGTAACCATGACCGTGTACATGGTGACTATGACCCTGACCACGTGATCATCACTTTAAA
>ARYC01006168.1:0-34874 GCA_000711775.1 Oxytricha trifallax
AATTATAATCTGGATCTAATTAAGTTTTGGTTCTATTCCATTGATGTAACAATTAAACTTAATAGGATTTATCAATAGTACTAATTGAATTAAGACATAATTAGTGCTAATATAATGGAATCAAATTGGTAAAAATATGGAAATCTATCTCTGAAATTTTTTACAGTTTTATAAAAGCTTTCTTCATTTCGTTAGAAGGTTGACCTTCTATAAGATACTCATAATTAATAGGTGTCTAAGAATTTATAGAAATTTTAATTCTAATTTTTTAGATTAAATCCATTTATAATACTTTTAGACTTAAGAGATTATATTATTGTAATTATCAATCACCTTAAAACAACTCGTTTTAAGAATATTTTTTATATAAATATTACTTAATTTACTTTTTTATGTCTTTGGATAATAATATTTTAATTAAGAACGCAATCTAAAAGAAATGAAAGTATTGTTTGAATTGAATTTGAAAATAATTTACGTTGAAAATTTCAAAAAATGTTGTGCATAAATGCCAAATTTCTATATGATTAAATCATTAATTTCCATAAAAACAATCATTAAAAGTGATAAAATACGAGAAAATAAATTTAAAAAAATTTCAATCAAACTTTTTTTAAAAAAATGCTTTACCATATATATATATATATATAATCATGAGATAATTTTAAGTTGATTATAGAAATAGATCATTAAAACTTTCATATTTAAATATCTAGTGTAAAAATGATATTTCCCAACTAAAAGGAATCCAGTACCGAACAATATCCTCTTATCAATAAAACACTTATAAAACTTATCTTAAAGTTTGGAAATTTTTGGATTTTATTATTCTATATATTTATGAGTTGGGACATCCTGACGACTTTGGGACGCCCTGACGATCCTGGGACGTCCTAACGACTCTGGGACGTCCTGACGACTTTGGGACATCTTGATCGTATCTGAGACGTACTGACGTCAACACCCATCTATTTTGATAGAGATAATCTCTCAAAGTCATTTCAAACTTTTTCAGTCTTAATGCAGCAAAACCATGCCCAAGAATAACTCCATCAAGTCTAAGTAAGTTCTTAAACTATTTTTTTTAAGCCTCTCTCAGTATTATGAATTCATTTGCAAATTCATTTTGATACTGCTCGTTTTTAATGAGATACTTGAAAGGATATACTTTGTAAACATGCTCATCAACCACGATAAGCTTAGCCTTGTTTGGCAGATCAAAATGCAAGTAATTTTCAATAGCTCTCATTATCAATTGCATTCAATGCAGGTATATACATAGCTCTCTCTAAAAGACATTCAATAAGAGTACCATTTGCTGGCTGATTCATTGATTCAAAACGCTTCTGCCTCTTGAGCCTTTCCTCCTGTTCTCTTTATGACTCAAGAGAATTATTTTTTCTTTTTAGCAGGTATAAGCTTTTAAGTTTCTTCATCTTTAATTAGGAATTCACTTAAGTGGTGCTTTTGCATATGCCTCTTTACTTTTGCTGAGTGAGTATAAGACTTCATGCATGTTGTGCACTAATACCTACTATCTACTTTATCATGCTTAAAGTAGATCTTCGCCCTACCAGAGTGTATCTTTTGATGTGCCTCTTCAACCTTGACTCAGCTGAGAAGAAATTTAGCAGTCTTCACATTAAAATGTTTTAATTTTTTCTATTGGTTGCTGTTCTTTCTCTTCCTCAATTAATTCAGGTTGTGTTTAAATTCCCAACTCTGCACAATATTTCTTTGTTTTAAACTTCAATTTTAAAGACCTGATTATCCTGCTCCAAGAGAAACTGCCTTACGATTTAAGTTATCCGCCATGTTTATATTCAAATTTAAATTTATATTATTTAGCTCTAATAACCTTACTAGTTATAGTAACTCTGTATAGGAGTTGGTACGATAACAATTATGGTTAAATTTCAGGTGTTAGAGATCATATTTATGCTTAGTTTATAACTATAATATTTTTAATTTCATAATTTATAATTTTGATTTTGGTACCAACAAAGTATATTATCGGGTTATTACTAGTACCAATTTAGTTTTGAACCATTATGGAATTTTTCCATTAAAACTTCATTAGTTTAAAACTAGGTACTACTAATTAAGTTTTGGTACTATTAAATTGGTAAAAATTAAATTTAAACGAATTTTGTACTGGTACTAATTAAATTTAAACAAATTTAGCACTAATTTAATGGAACTAAGTTTGTTAAAATGGAGCTCCATCTCTGAAGTTTGTTACAGCTATTGCCAGTTTTATCCACATATCTTTAACAGGTTGACCTCCTATAAGATACCCATATTTAATGATAAAATTTTAAACAGTTAGATCCAGAACTCTATATATTTAAAATTTAAAATTCAATAACAAGAGAAGGAACAAGGATGGAATCTATTGTACAGCAATCAAAACCCCAAAACCCCTGATGTTGTTTGATTGAGTTTTTGATTGATGAAAGTAGACTATTAACGCATGCTTGTTTAGGGTTTTAATAGGGTTTATGTAGGGGTTTAGGGTTATAATGTAATGTAAATTAGTGAGCAATGCAAGTCTTTTATATTTATTATTCACTCAAACAGTACTTTTGAGGCAGCTTTCTAAACTTTATTTTTCCTATCCAACTTACAATTTAGTCTATTGTATGGAGAGGTCTGTGATTAGGTTTAATAATTAACTACTCAGCCATATCTTTCATTCTACCTTTTATTTTATTCAAGTCTAGATATTGCTGTATTCTCTGTTTTGAATCTTTCTCACTTTTGCAGCTATAGTAATCATTTCTTGCCATATCACATTCACAAATTATTGCTGCTAGAGCCCATGTATCCCACTTAATATCACCATCTCTCCAATTTTCTCTTTCTGGAAAGTATCCAGGAGTACCAAACACGTTGCCAAGTCCTGAAGCTTCAACTCTTTATGATCTATTGAAATCTATTATTACTACTCTGAGAGGTGAAAAGTCAAGCATTATATTCTCAGGCTTCAAATCTCTATGAACATATCCAAGAGTGTGCAGCTCCTCAATGCCTTTGCAAATATTTGTAAGAATAAGAGGTAACTACTTTGGTATCCTTTAGTCTTAAATGTAGTCTCTTAATGTCATTTAGTATAGAGGAAGACGAAAAGCTACATGATCTTGAGCAAGCAGAATAGAATTGAGCTATATAATAAATCTGCACTATCTATCTCTTGACTTCGTAATTGCTTGGTATTCATTTAAGAATTCCATTTGATACTTGTCATCGCATGAAGTAGTTGAACGGATATATCTTGTACTTATTTGTTATTACTTTCTTCTCAAATTTATCCTCAAGGATAAGATAACTTCTTTACATTCTTTAAGGTCAATTATATTCAATATTGGAAGTTTAAGTGCATGCATCTTAAGAGTGATTTTTACTATCTCTGAGGCTGGGAGGTTTCTTACTGCTTTAATAGTTTATTTTCTTTCTTTACTCTTTGTTCCAAAGTTTCTAAAGGCTCTCTTGGCTATCTTTTTAAAGGAAGACCTCAACAGTCTCTGGATCTATTACTTCAAACTTCTTGCCATGATAGTTTTATAGATGAACTTTTAGATCCCTTGAATGATTGTATTATTTATTGCAGTAAGGGCAGAAATATTTTCCATCTATCTTATCATGCTTAAGATAGAGCTTGGGCTTGTTAGAATGCTGCTCTAAGATATGACGCTTAAGAGCAGATTTATAAGTGAAGTTCTTCTCACACTCTTCTAATAAATGTAATGCTTTATTTCTTTTTTCTCTTCCTCCTCTTCAACCATTTTCATTGGAACTTTACATTAAATTTCTTAGCTCTACATTTATATTTAACAACTGAATTGCTATTCAAAGTCTGATACCTAAAGTAAAAAAATTTCAAGTTCGTACTAGGTAGAGGCATCGCAAGTCTCAATTTTCTTTTGATTCATGAAAGAAAGTTTTTGCTGGCTAATGCCAAGCAATGGCAGCTTTTCTAAGTAAGTTACCGCTCATTTTATAAATACTATTAATAATTATACAAGCTATTTAAATTCTACTTTTAAACAAGAGTAAGAGTATATCCTCAAAGGTTTAGAGAGGTTTAATGAGAACAGAGTACGAGTCATTGGTTTTATATTTCTTAAATTTAGTGATAATTTATATACTAATTCATCCATTTTATTCATTAAAATGCACCTAAATGCGTTTTGTGAAGTTAGGTGGTGCTCCTAAAGCTGTTCTTGTAGATTTAGGAGGGGAGGTTTTAAAATTTAATTTTTTTTTATGTACCTCCTAATACGGTTTTGAACTTTAATATAACCACCTAATTAAGTTTTAAATAAATTAGGAGCACCACCTAATTAAATTAATTATTATTAGGAGCAATTTAATGGAGAAAGTTTGATAATAATGGAAGTAAAACTTTGAAACTTGGAGAAACTTCCTCTATCTTTCTCTATATATGTGATTCAGGTTGACCTCCAGTTGAATCTCTCTATTTAGTAGTAAAATTTTAGTAAGTTTAGAATGGATATCCATAATTTTAAATTTCATAAACATTTATAGAAAGAGGAAGCAAGATGGAGTCTCTGAATGATGCAATGAAGTGAATACAATCTTAAGAATTGAAATGAAAATTTCGAAGTAAGGAGGACCTCTATAGATATTTGGTATAGCAAGGTAAGCTTTAATCAAATACTAATATATTAACCATAGTTGGATTGTTCTTGCCAACTTAGGAAGGAACAAAAATATCATTCTTAAAAGCATTACTAAGTGAAAAGAAAAAAGCTTTTAAGACCAATGAAATAAAGATGATTGAGATACCTAACTACCCTGAAATCTCAGTGACAAACCTCTATAATGATGCTATGAGTGATCCAGATGTTGCTCTGTACCTACCATCAAAGTTACAACTCTCAAATAAGTAACCAGAGAGAAACTTCTTCTTTGGAGTTCTTGGAACTCTTAAACCAGAGTACTTAAGTGAAGTAATTTAAGAAGCTCATAAGAAACGCTACAGCATCTCTCCTGAAGAAAAAGAGAAGCAGGGAATAAAAATCAGTGACTCGTGGCTGTAGGAACTGCAGAAGCATCCATTCATTTCAAGTAAGCATAAACTTCTAACTTTATATAAAAACCTGGTACTGCTATTTACTTGATGAAAGAGTGCAGCAAATTAAACAGAGAGAGAAAGTCTCAAGTAAAGCATGAATTGAGTAAGAGACTCTTCAAAGATTTCTAAAAGCCAGACGAGATGAACTTAGATGCAGGGGCAGCCACTAAGAGAAGAAACATGGGCCCAAGCAAGCCTTAAGAAGAAAAGAAAGAGAAGCCAAATCCCTTTACGGGCAAATTTAATATGTGAACTTATTCATTCGTTTAAATCTAAAACTTATTTATAAACACAAAATCTCCCTTCTCTTGCGCATACTTTTGCTTTATCATCGCTGACTCTTTTAGCAGCACTCTTAATAAAATCTACTGTATCTATCTTCAGATCGTGTATCAGATGATAGAGCAGAAGTTTCTTGTAGTGGCCTTTTAATAGGCCCCAATATAGTTCAATTCCATTGAACTGAGGGTTATAAGGAACATTAAATACAGGTGTTATGTTTAGCCTTTCATATTCTCTCCTTGAGTCTTTAGTTTTATGAACTGATAAGTTATCAACAAACAGGATGATCTCTTAGTCAGCATACTTATCTCTGAGCTATTGCAAAAAATTAATATATTATTCAGTCTTAATAGAGCGAGGGTGGATAACATAAGCCTCGAGCCCACTATCTTGACTGATTCCCCCAAGGATTGCATGTGTTTATACCTTAACCTCTTGATCATAAACTTCTATGTTGCTGTACCTCTTATACCAAGACCTCGATATGAAGGTATTAAAAGTGAATACTGCCTCATCAGCGTGTATGAACATTATATTATGCTCTTAAGCCCTTTGCATTTAATCGAATATATAATTTAAATTATCCTTATAAAATGGAACATTAAAGTCAATCACTCTCTTAATGCGATTGACTGTCTTGTAAGATATACCATACTTTTTATAGATATTAGCTATGGATTATAGAGAGATGTGTAGCTCAGGAAATTGGCGATGAAACATCACAGCCCTCTAAGCCAGAGAGAAATGAGCCCAGTATTTAAGAGTCTTATTATTAATTAAGATAATCGATATGATGCTACTAGAATTTTAAAGGTCTTTTAGGCTTAGAATTAAGATGCTATCTCTTTAAATTCAATGCTAATAAACAGTATGACCTAACAGTAGCAGGAGATTTATGGAGCAGTCTAGCAATAGATGTGCAATTAAGAATAGGTCTGAGTTGATCACTATAATCATCACATCCATAACGCAACAAAAACAATAAATCTATTACTCACTGTCATAAACTAACCCCAAACCTCGCATATACACACTTAAATTACTAATATTTAATCATTAAACCATACATAAACCCTATTAAAACCCTAATAAAGCATGCGTTAATAGTCTACTTTCATCAATCAAAAACTCAATCAAACAACTTCAGGGGTTTAGGGGTTTTGAATGAAGAGGGTTGAAGCTTAAGAAATTATCTCAAGATTTATAAGCAAAGAGGATCTTTATCGATACCTCACTCAACATGGTAATAATAAAATGTATAGTTAAACAAATACTCTAGTTGGTTTATTCCTTCCAACTATGGAAGGTACCAAAATATTATTCTTAAAAGCTATACTTTGTGATGAAAAGAAAGCCTTTAAAAACAATGAAATTAAGTTGATAGAAATACCAAACTACCCAGAGATTTCCGTCACTAATCTCTTCGACGATGCGATGAAAGATGAAGATTTGGTAGTTTATCTTCCTACCAAGAAACAACTCTCTAACAAGCTTCTAGAAAGTAGCTTTTTCTCTGGTGTTCTTGGCACTTTAAGAGAGAGTTATCTCAGAGAGATCATTGAAGAAGCTCATAAGAAACGCTATTCTATTTCTCCTGAAGATTAATAGAAGCAAGGCATACAAATAAGCGAGACCTGCCTCGCGAAGCTTAAGAAGCATCCTTACCTCTCTAGTAAGCTTTGATTCATAACTATTATATTCCTAATGAAAGAGCATGCGAAGGTTCACAGAGAGAGAAAGTCACAAACTATTCATGAAGTGAAAAAGAGACTTTGTAAAGATGTTTATAAACCAAATGAAATGAACATAGATGCAGGAGCTGGCACTAAGAGAAGAAATATGGGCCAAGCAAGTTATAAGAGGAAGAAAAATAAAAGAAGCCAAACCCCTTTATGGGCCAATTTAATATGTGAATATATTCATTCGTTTAAATCTAAAACTTATTTATAAACATTCATTCTTCCCTCTCTCGCACAAATTGTTGTCTTATCAACACTCACTCTCTTACAGCTGCTTTGAATCAAGTCTAATGTATCGATAGCCAAGTCATGCATAAGATGATACAACAGCAGCTTCTTGTAGTGAGTCTTGATTTAACTCCAGTAGAATTCAACTCCAATAAACTGTGGACTATAGGGAACGTTATATACAGGTGATATGTTTAACTCTTCAAAAGCTCTCTTGGACTCCTTAGTCTTATGAACAGAGAGGTTGTCAACAAAAAGGATGACTCCGAATCGTTGTATTTATCTCTCAGCTTATGTAGGAACTCTATGTACTACTCTCGCTTAATAGAGCGAGGATGAATAACATAACTTCTAAGCCAGAGTCTTCACTAATACCTGCTAAAATTGCATGGGTGACTACCTTCACTTTTTAATCATAGACTTCTATATTATCATATTTCTTATACCAAGACTTATTAAAAAAAGTGTTGAAGGTTAATACAGCTTCATCAGCGTGTAAGAACTTGATGTTATTGTCAATAGCTCTCTGTATTTAACCATATATATAGTTTAAATTATTACTATAAAATGGCACTGTAAAATCAATCACTCTCTTTACTCTGTTGACACTCTTGAAAGTAATACCATTTCTTCTATAAATGTTGGCTATAGTTTAAGGAGAGACACGCATGTCAGGAAACTTGCGATGAAGCATCACAGCTCGCTACTCGAGTGGAAAGTGTGCCAATACTTTAAAGTCTTCGAGTCGCAGAATTCAATATGGTGCTGTGAGAACTTTTATTTTCTTGCAGGATGCTTTCAAGTGCCTGAGCTAAAATGCTAAACTGCTTACAAGCAATGATACCTAATAGTTGATATTAATCATCATTTATTGACCCTAAATTTCGCTAATTTCTATTTCTCATTTTGCAAATTGGCATAATTTCTCTACTAACACCAATATTACCCCAACTATACCGTACAAATCAAAGCATGTATAAACCTCACTAAGGGGTTTTGGAGTTTTGATTACGAGCTTTAACCAATAGTAGAACTGAATATAAATTGATAAGTAAAACTAAGATCAGTGATAATATTGATCCATAAATCCCAACTATTTTCAACCCATATGGAATTGCGAGAAATGATAAACCTAAAATATGGTGTATATAAATATTATTTCATTGAAAGTATTATAAAGCAAAGTGAATATGTTTATACCTACGTAGCCCTTAAAAAGATTGAATATAGTGTGCCAAAAGGAGGATGTCCTTATTTTCATATACTCTTCATTCACATGCTTGCTTGAAAAGTATGAACTATTGCTAACATAATAATATCAAACTTTCTATTAAAATTTATAATATTTTAAGATGATTTTTAATTTTTATTTAATTAACATTTACGTTGTCTTTTAAGTATTCGTGACCTACTTCTTTTTAAGTTTATTTGATTACTTTTATTAATTCAATATGATTTGGTTGTGATGAGGTAAGCGGCTGTTTCTATTCGTTCATTGTTAAATGATTTCTTTTATTAAACGTTATTCAAATATATTATATTCAATTCATCTTTTATTATGGATACAATATATATTTCTTATATTTGTTAATAAAAAGAAATATTATTAATCTATAATTGTAATTGGTCTAAAATTTTAATAAAGTTTAATTATATATTTTTGTATTATCCTTAAAATTAGAAATATAATTCCCATTAAAGTTTTTTACTCATAATCTAATAAGATAAGAAATTTAATAAGCTCAAATATCATTATTTATAAAATTTAACGAGTAATAAGAATTAATTATAATTTATTTGGGAAAAAAAGCTTGAATAGATTATACTTAAATTTTCTTATCATTTATTCTTTATAAAATTTCATTGAATTTTTTTATAAAATTCTTATATAACTAACATGCAAAAAAAAATATTCTTAATGCAAGCTTTTCATTTAAATTAAAAATACCTATTATGTAAGATTTTATAATCTTTATTGGAGTTCTATAGTTTATTTATGATTTAACATCAATGCATAAAATGATTAAATTAATAATTTGATATCATTTGCTTAATATAAATTAATGTTATTTATTTCTACTATTTCAAGATAAACTTGTAAAAATTGCTTATATAAAGCCAATTGTCCCAAATATAGTACCAACAATCAAAAAAAATTTATTGAATTATATCTTTT
Source organism: Oxytricha trifallax (assembly GCA_000711775.1). Taxonomy (NCBI): domain Eukaryota; phylum Ciliophora; class Spirotrichea; order Sporadotrichida; family Oxytrichidae; genus Oxytricha; species Oxytricha trifallax. The sequence goes on from ARYC01006168.1 coordinate 9,524, forward strand.
GCTATTTTTTGACTGAATTCTCATAGGCTTTGTTGTAAAGTAAAACAGGAAGTATTATAGATATTATTGTGCCAGAAATGCTTCCTACTATCGATAGCATTATTTTCAAATAAAAATGCAAATTTGTATAAATTAATCAAAAATAGATATTAATTTATTATCTACTTTCGAAAGATATAAACTATTTTTTTAAATCATAAATTTGAATGAAAACTTTAGAAATTTTATAGTTTAAATACTATTAAATTATATTGTTATGTTAGGTATCATCATGCTAATCAAAAGAATACACATAATAATAAATGATCTACACAGATAAAATTTGGCCTTTGTTCCCACATGGTTGAAAGATTTATAGGAATCGTAATTAAACTACAAAAATTCTTTAAGATAATAAGTGCTTCGATGATTTTTATTAGTTTATTATTTTAAATTATTTGCTCACTAAGAGCGATCATATAATAATCAATAAAAAATATATGCCTTATATTTTTGATAAAAAAAGGCAAAATTTACAATAATAAGAGTTAAGTAAATTAGCATAATCATTAATAACAGTATACAATTTCTAGATTCATATTTATAAAATATCATAAACATTTTTATTCAAGTATTAAAAGATTTTTAAAATAAATAAAATGAAGGGAATTTCTATTTATTAATAGTCTTTTCTCTAATTTCTTACTTTATATTTAGCTTTTTTATAAATTTTAGGTAAACTTATCCACTTTTTTTAAAACAAATATAAGTAATTTATACCTAACTTATCAAATATAAATAATATTGCTAAAATACAAAAGAATAGGAAATTATACAAATTAAAAATACAAAAAACTGCCGTATACTTTAAAGTTTAAATATATTTACAATCAATAGTATTAAAATGTCAAAAAAACGAGAGCATTTGTAGATTTATTTTTTATAGTTTACTAACTGTCCCCTATTTATTTTTATGTGCATATTTAATTTATATAGTTTTTCTCAAATCTTTCTATTTGAGCGGAGCTAAGATGAGATATTTTTTCTAATGCATTATGTTATGTAATGTTTAAGAGCGCTTTATATGCATTAAATGTTTTTCTTCGAATAAATACCTTAATTTTTATATTCTCCCTCATTTCTAAAATTCAAAAGTTAAATTATCTTTATTTTTAGAAAATTAGGTTTAGTTTGTATCTAAAAACAATAAGTAAGTAAATTCTGTAGAAATAGAAATTAAAAATTGATAAAGGAAACTTACTTTGCTTAAAATTGCTATTGTCTCTTTAGATGAATCAGATCCATTTTTAATAATAACAATGTAATTAATGACTGTTTTAATTTGAGATAATGATAATTCTTGATTTTCAAAAAATTCATATACAATATATCTTGAAAATTTAAAGAAAAGACATTGAATTGTAAATTAATTTAAATTGATTTCATTATTTCACTATACTCAAAACCTCGAACCTTTAATGACATTAACACTCCTCTAATTTAATTTTCTTATTATTTATGTTAAGATGGGTTTAATGTTCAATCACTTAAAACACAGGCATGATAACTAAGACATATATCCCCATAATTGTCATCATATACAGCAGTTTAATAGAAATACCAACTAATGAATTCGGCAAATTGTATAGGATTATTGATTGTACAGAACTGCCAAAAGCTTATCTTAATAGTTTATGAACAATTTAATCAAAATCATATTTCATTTCATTTCTTTTAAATATTTATCAAAGCTAAATAGGAAAGAGATCCCACAACTATTCCAGCCGTAGTTATAACAGACAGTATAATAGTGACTTGTGTCATGAATTTCTAAGGTTTATCAACTTCCGAGTAAAAATTGAGGATCATCCCATTGCCCTCAAATATGCACATAGTCACTCCAAAATAGATGGGCATCTACCACACATCCATTAATTTCAAACTTTCCATGTTGGTTATTTCTTGTTGAGTTCGATTATTAAGAATGTTTATTTCCACTCCTACTATCATTAAAATTGAGGCTACAGTGGCTATGTTTGATATTAAGGAGAAATAAGCTATGTGTCGAAGTTACTTTTACCAGATTATTGGGAGAATAGCCAACGAAAATATTACTCTGTAGAAATATTTATGGCCGCATTCTGTAATATTTAGAATCTAGCAGAATATCATGTCAAGTAACTCATTATTAGAAAATTCTAATTTGTTTGTATTAAATTGAAAAATTCGAAGTTTATTAAAAATTAATATAAAAACGTCAAGTTACTCTCCAAAATAAATAGTATAAGTTATACAAAAAGATAGTTCTGTGATTACTAACAGTATGTCAGTTGCTCGCTTAGCACTCAAGCTCCCACCATAAATAGCTTCAGTTAAGTCACAGATATTTTTTATATGTCGGTGCATTAAAAAGTTTTAATATATATGACTCATTCATTATTTGATATGTTTGAATAAATTACTTTATATTATTATTAAATTAGAAAGTTAATAAATAGGATGTACATTAAAATCGAGCAAAAGCACAAAAACATATTTGGTTCCTTCATCAGATACCTCAAAAATTTCTACTCAAAGCTCGAACCCTCTTCTCTTAAATCTCTTAACAAAGTGAGAAGAGTGACTCCTTACATCCCCAACGAGATTCTCTTTTCCAAAGAGACTTGGGGATAAATCAGACGAGCGGGATTCCTACTACTAGCCTCCGGCAAGTTTCTCGAAATTTCTAGGACACTAGCTAGCCCCTCATCACTTACTCAGACTCTTATCTCTTCAACTATTCCAGACAACATTGGACTCCTCAAACTCACTAGAATCATTTCCTGGATCCATGACAGAGCGAGACAAGACACAGTCTCCAAAAACTAACTTTCAAGTGACGCCCTCAAAACTTCTCTTCCTAACCTTAACCAAGGTTAAGGCTCACTCCCTATTTAATACCAGGCTGATCAGAACATGTCTTCTGACCAGGATTCTGACCAGATGCTATCAGAACAGAATCCACCTGACAAAGAGTTCAACCACTAACTTAACATCAACTAAGACTATGATCTACACTTTGCTTAGACCTTCCTTCTTGAACCTGATAGGAAAGTTCTCAAAGACAGCAGCAAAGAATTTCTCTAAGGACTATCTGATTTATCTTCCCTCGATACCGAGGCACTATCAAACATGGACTAAACTACCATTGCTCTTCAAGTTCCCATAGAGTTCTTGAAAATCCAAATCAAAGATTGGTAACAACTTCCCAAGGATCAAATCCTTGACACAATTAACCTACTCCAAACTGCCGCCATGAGCCAAGAGAAACCAACGAATATTCTATATTCTCAGTTTCCCCTTTACTTGGAAACGTTAGACAAGCTACATTCAGAGCTTTTAAAAACAGTCTTTTAGCCCTATCAAATCTTAAAGATCATTCAAAGCAAGAAATAAACACCTTACGCTTCTTTATACTCTTCACAAGTATACAAAGAACTTTATTTCTAGGCAATCAAAAAGATTGAATCACCAGTCAACGATGATGAAGCCTTTTGGTCTGTCATCATCGCTAAAGTAATTTGGAGAATACTAGTAGCAATGCACTCTAAAACTACCCCCGTCCCTATCACAAAAGTGAAATGGCCTACTTACTAATCGCCCTATATGCCAAGACTAGAACATAACAACACCCCTACTTCGACGGAAACTTAAATCAAATTGTTCAAAAACTAGCTGGACAGAACTTCACTGAAATGAATACTCTCTGGTACAGAATTATGTACCACTGTGCAAATTCTCTACGAATTTGCCAAATTTTGCCATTTATACTTTGGCAATATGGTTTCGACCTTAAACAATAACTCAAACTTATGGAGTCGGATGACTTCTTCAACACCATAGACTACAAACTGGGAGTACTGGCACAACTACCACAACAAAACCTTAGAGACCTAACAAGACAAGGGTCAATCTCAACATCCAGACAATGGGAGGGATATGAACTCTTATGAAGGAACTTTAACCAAAAAGAGCACTGCCTTTTCATAATGATATGCTCAGGGGGCTATAAGCCCTCGATGCGAGTTAATTATTACTATTATTATTATTATTATTATTATTATTACTTTATATTTCGTGCTTAAACTTGTTTCTGGCTTTGACCAGTAATTAAACTGAGTATAAGTTTAAAATTAGGATTGCAATTAATTCAACTATAGCTCCATATTATGTAGAATATAAATGTATTGGAAATTATCTTAGGTATTTTTATTAATTATTAATTGGTAATACAACCCAACTTAAGCAAAACCCTTAGGGATGGCTAGAAAAGATATACCAATATAACCCTTGAATAAATTTAGTAGCGAGTAGTAATGAGTGGAAGTGCGCATCAATCTATCCTGATCTGTGAAATGCCTAACAGAGAAGTAACTAGAATCTTATATAAAAAAGTTAATGAATTAATCACTAATTGCATGGTAGCTTTGATTATGGTCGGATTAGGAGAGTAGTGAGGAGCTTTCTTTGTCGTCAGTGATTTATATATCTGCTTCAATGTTTTTGGTTTGGGAGTGTTGTAATGAACCACCACTTGTTTTATATTATTATTGAGCCTTTTCCATTTAAAAAATATTATAACATAGACTTCGCTCATGCATTTTATCAATTATTTTACAGTTAAATTACTCATACATAAAATCTTAACTGAATTCATTAGGTACTGAAATAAAATAAAAAATTAACATCAATATTCATCTTCACTTTCCTCGTCATGCTGAATTCCTCTTATTTTACGCATTCCAATTCTGTACTCTTCTTTAATATTTTCAGAGTTTCTAATTATACTCTCCCTCTCTTCAAGAGCACTAACTAGCTTATTTATTGATGGATAGTAAACTCCCTTCGATTTTGAGTTATTTCTATGTAAAAGTTATTAAATAATAAAATATTACGATCCAAGTGTGAAAGTAATCCTTGTGTGGAAAGGTTTCTCTAAATCACTTTCAATCCAATGATCAACTTCCTTTAAGATTTTAACATTCTTCTCAATCAAGTCTTTGATCTATTAGTTATTCTAGCATGCATACTGCATTTCTTGTCTAAACCACATTATTGATTAGTAATGAAGTTAAAAATAAAAGTTTAGCACCTACTTTGTAATTTCACCAGTTCCTCGTTTATCTACCATTGCAAATAACTTGCCAACTAAACTTTTCAAACTAGAAACATCCTCATAATTAACCATGGACAGTTTAAGTAAGTTATAGAATTCTTTCTTATCAATAGTTCCACTATTGTCCTCATCACAGATATCAAAGAACCCTAAAAAGTAATAATTAGATATAACACTATGTTATTGTTTACTATCTAATTTATCAGCGAAGGTGTTTTCTTTTAGCATTTCCAAGCCAACAGCAAGTTCTTTATGATCAACTTCTCCATTTCCATCATCATCAAAAATCCAGAACAATTTTTCAATCAGGTTTTTATCTGTACCAAGTCCAATCATACTAAGCAGTCTGGCGAATTCATCTCTGTTTAAACCCTTGTCATCCTCTGAGTTATTTTCTTTGTCTTTGTCTCCATCAGCGACTGATCCATCCGCACTGTTTCTCTTACCACCAATATTACTGAATATTTTGAGTGCTGTAGTACCTAAACGTTTAGCTCTGAGGCTTTTACTCTTCTTCTCATCTTTGACTTCTGTTATTAGTTCCTTTAAGTTGCTAGTGAGCATTTCAATTTATGCTAGAATAATTATGATAAAATGTAATTCTTACGTTTCTTATTTTCTAGAAGGTATTGAATTGTCTTCCATTTGAGTTTGATCTTTGCTTGTTCTGGCATTGCTTTCTTGTTCCCAGCTAAATACACATCATTATCTCATAAATATAATATATATTATCTCCACCTCCACTTTCACTCTGATGATTCTTCAGTCCTTACTGCTGAGCTTTCATATCAATAGCTGCTTAATTGATAATAGTAAGTGTTCCGTTTCTCAAGGGTCTAGCTCTTGCTTTCTTAGCTTTCTACATCAACATCCCAATTTATAATTAGATATAAATAGTTTTAATCTATATTAATTTAATTGCTTATAGGTCTAATAAAGTGTTATATGCATACAAAATCTTACGAGATGTTTCTTTGGCTTTGAAACAATACGATCTGGTGATTAGGGATTCATCATTCTCTCGCTAGAAATTCTGATGTTTCTTGCTGTCTCTGGGATAGGTTTCAGTAATCCACCACTAAACAAAGATTTTCTATTCATAGACTTATCAGACATCATTGTTGATACTTATAAATTGTCATTCTTATGATTACTGGTTGCATCGTTTATCACATTTTATTGTTCATTTCTTTAATTTAGTGATTTCAAGTTCTTGGAACTCTCTTTGGGGGAAAGTACATTTTAATCATTGTTATATTGTAAGTTGTTGTTACTTTATTTTAACAATTATTTTACTGATCCGTTTCTCTTAATAAAAAACGGTTAATTTTACTATTATGATGCTACTTAATTCTAACCACTAACAACCATGGATTGTTTCTTGCTTAATATTAGTTTAGATGAGCTCATCTCCCTTGTAAGTGCAGGTGATATATATTATTATTATTATTATTGCTGTTGATAAACTTAATTAGTTGGATTTACTTATAAAGAAAATTTACCCAAGCCATTTGATGTGGATACTCTTTGATTTAAGATTGATACTGGATCAAATTGCTTAATTCCACCACTTAGGATATTCAGTCTATCTTTGATGTTTAATTCTATAGATTCTTGCATTGAAAGTTTACCAACTGCTCCAAAAGAAGGTCTTTAAGTGTAAAATCCTTAAGTAAATTATTGCAATAACAAGAAATTTATCCATATTATTCAACATCAAAATTAAAATAAAGCTTAATAATATTAGTGGGAAAGATGATTTTGATTTTGTTTTTAGTGAGCCATTAAAGACTGCCTTGGTGAAATAACAAAATCCATATTACTACCATTATTAAATTTTTTATTGTTAGGGGATTGAGATCAATTAATTAATGGGTAATTTTGATTTTATTCAAGAAGTTATTGCGCTTCCTTCTGGTATTTTATTTATTGTTTTCGCCTTTCTAATAATGCCATTATTTTTATATAAATATTTGGGGAAGCCCCATGACTTGATTGATTATACATGTATTAAATATGAATTTTACATTAAATTTGTAATCTGAATAGTAATGACTTATTAACATTTTAAGAGTTGGAATATTTTGTGCCAACTATTTAACTGTAATTAATAAAATTACAACTTTAATAATTTCATTTACTTAAGAAATAACAATTTATGTTTAATATGCTCAATGAATAGTAGATGAATAAATATTAAGAAGAAATAAGATTTAAAATTTATAATAGGAAATATAAAATAAAATGAAATTAATCAGAAATAATCAAAAATGGAAAATTTACTGAGAAAAATATGCAGTACTACTCACAATAAATGTAAGTCACAAAAAACATATCTAAATTTTATTTTTAGTGGTCATACTTTGTAAGTTTAGAAGTGGCGACTGTCAGATATTTCACAAAGCGACACAAAAACAATGCATTGAAGAAGAATTATTAAGATTAAACAACACATGACAGATATAGTGTTTCAACACAGTAACTGATTTTATATTTTCATTTTTGCATATCACAATAAGCACTCCTATTTAAAACTTAATTTTTATTTTTATTTTAACTTTTCCACTTATTTTACATAATTATTAAGATGGAGTAAAGGCGAAAATCATTACAAATATTTAAACTAAAATATAAAATAAATCAAATTAGTAATTGATATCAATATGTGAGGGAATAAAGTTGTTAGTTGTTATTAAAAGCTTAATTCCTATAAAAAACTTTTTTATCATGCCAGAAACTTCACCTCTCAAATATTTTGTTAAATAATTGCATTAAATCTTTAACATCATTTAATCATGCTGCAATAAATTAACAGTGATATAGAAATATTAATCGTTAAATAAATTCAAAGCTTCCACATAATATCAGTGACTTGTTTTATGTGTTTCTCTTAGAATAGCAAAGATGGTTTAAATATCAAATTATTGTTATTTCCTAATCTAGTTAACACTCCATTACTCAAAAGTTACTGATAAACTTTATTCATAATTTTTATAAAAAATTATGGTAATTTATTTTTAAGGTTTACAAAAGCTGAGCTGCTTGGTGACTGTGGAAATTTAAGTACAAATTCATGCCTAGTCCCTTAACATTTTTAATGTCTAAGTTTCTCATCATGGCTTTACTAACTTCATAGTGCAATAATCTACCGTTCATTTAAGCTTATTCATTCAGTTTATCTCTTTAAATTATCTCACTCATGTTTTCGAATAGAAGATATTTTAATATAAATATAATAATTGAGTAAAGTAATTCAAATAATAATTGCTATTTCATTATTTAGAATTCTTAATATAAACTATTTGAGTAGTTCTTTTCCATTTTCTTGTTACTATTATATAAAATGATGCAATATAATTTATTATTTTTAGCCCATTTTCAACTTAATCTATAAATGTTCTTAATAATTTTACCAAAATACTGATTTTCAATAATTTAAAAATGAATTTGTTTTCTTCAATTCCAATTCATTAGAGCTTTAATATAAAGCAAATTCTATAATTTATGGATATCAAAGATATTAGAGCAAATTGCAATCCATAGATCTATGTTCATTCTAATTACTACACAGATAACCACTAACTGGAGATCTCCCTCCAAACACTACATAATCAGCATATCCTTGATGAGGACAGAAGAATTATGTACCGTTTGTAAACATGCAAATATCACTGGCGTCAATTATCAAAAATGATTCTTTATCTTTTAGAAGAGATTTCAATTCTTTTACAAATATCTCTGAGAGTAAATGCCCATGTTCAGAGTTTATCGTCTCTAATACTACGGCTGCTACTGGAGTGTTTTAATTGTAAGATTAAACAAAAGTCTTCTGTATCTATTCAAGAGTCTGAGACTCTTCTTCTTAACATTTCTAAATATAAAAAATGTATTTAAAACATGTGGGGTAATTTAAACATGGCCATTCGCCAAACTATGCCAATCTTGTACCATCTCTATTTTAATTAAATTACTTCCTCATAAAAGACCCCTGACTTCCATGATTATTTAAACTGAACCCCAAAACACTTCCAAATCTATCATCTTTAGCTATTAAAGCTGCTTGAATTGCTTATTCTACTCCTTGGTCAGGAGCTGTTAGATTCACTTAACATAAATTCTTGTTGTTATTAGTTAAATTTTAGAATAATTTTTATATTCTTAATTGTACATCTGGCTCGATTTAAGTTTGCAAACTTAAGGAAGAATTGATAATTGCTGCATCATATCTTTAACTGTCAATAGCCTACAAATTTACATAGATTAATGTTAAAAATTGTTTACTTTTAAAAGTTCAGGATGATTATATCCAAGGACATTTGAATAAGTCCCTATCATATCGAGCAAAGTATTGTCATCTGCATCTTTCACATAATTACCCTGTGATTTCTAGTAATTTACTGCAGTAATGAACTATAACATTAAACCTTCATTATATAATTAATTACCTACTGAGAAGCTGATGTATAACTTTCTATATCATTTTTTAGTAGCTATCTCTAGCCTGATCTCAGATTAGTTATTTTTATGCCGTCTGGATCTTATCTATTAACAGATGGTTAAGTTAATTTTCTTAAAAATCTCTGGCCTTTATAAAAGCTCTATCTGAGTTCACTTTCTAATATTTTTAACATTTTTTATAGAAAGAATTATAATTCAAGAACATTTGAATTTAATATTTACGGCTTATATGTTTTATGTGACATAGTTTGAAGCTTTAATATATTGTATGAATCCAAAAGTAATTTAAAGATTTAAATCACCTCATCATTGATCTTCTTCCTCCTCTTCCTCATCGCCATATTCATACTCAGATCCTTCTTCATCTTGATCGTTTTGCTTAATAGGTGTTCTACCCTTATTTTCCTCCTTTCTGATATCTTATTGCTTCTGAGCTTGCTTGCCCTTGACATCTCCGCTAATCTGATTAGAAGTAGTTACATTAGCGCTTTAGATGTTTTACTGCAATTATTTCTGCTCTTATTAATGGAGAGGAGTGATTTGAGGGGTTCCCAAAGAAAGCGTGTTTTGATCCTCTTAGAGGTTAGGAATTTAATTTTACTGCATCGGAGGTATACGAGGGGCCGGACCTCTCATTCCTGGAGGTCTGAACATCATTCCACCGGGAGCATTCCCTGGCATACCAGGTCTAATTCCACCAGGAGCACCCATCATTCCTGGTCTAACTCCACCAGGTGCTGGTCCTCTTGGCTAGAATTAAGTCCTAACTGGTTGAATGTTTGTTGGTTGCTATATCTGCTATAGTTGAGGTTAATTGCTTTGTATCTACTGCTCTGGTTATTTTTGAGAAATTTCTGGCTTAAATTCTTGCTTTTAAGTTTGTTAGTTAATTGCTTGCTTTAATTGCTATTCTTTCACTTATTCTTACTTCTAAATTTGCTATTAAGGCATGTTTTGATTCTTTAATAAAGTTTCATCATGCTTAGAAACATTTTATTGTAACTGAGATGTGTTTGAAAGTTAAGCTTAAAGTGTTTATTATTCTTGTACTTATTTTTATGGTTACTATTATTCTTGCTTAATATTTGTTTGAGCATTTGATCTTTGTGTCTATTCCAATTTCTGCTGACTTTGTTACACTGACATTTACTTTGGTGCTTTATAATAATAAATGAAACTATTTACTGCTTCTTAATTCTTTATTGGTTAGTTCTATTGAGCTTAGCTAATTATAGGTTGCTTTGTGTTCTAAGCCAGTACCTACTGCTTTGGCATTTCTTAAGCGAGTCTCTAGTTTATTTGCTTTTTAATTGGAATTCCCAATGCCTCTTCAACGTTCTATATTTTCCTCTCTAGCAAAGCCATTTACTAGTCTTATTACTTTTGTAACTCCTAGTTTTATTACACAATCTAAATCTCCTCTCTGTATTTACTCTCAATCACAGAAATTAAATCAATTTACTTCTCTATTGAAGCCAGTTTATTCTTGATCTATGCATCATTCTGATTGTGTGATTATCTGTCACTTTATAGTTTTTATTGGAGTTCTTGAGGGTTTTAGCCTAGACTTTATTGAATGTTTACAATTTCAGCGGTGATAGACTTTATTGATCGGTTGAGTTCAGAAATTTCAGAGAAGTCTGGCTTGTTGAAAAGATAATTGGGGCTTCTCTTTAATGGATTGCCGATAAATGCCTTTACAATGATTAATACAATATTTACACAATAAATTTCAAAGTTAGAAAATTATGATTAACCTAATTAAAATATTTAATATGATCAGTGAGAAGTAAATAAAGATAGAGAGCCCAAAGCTGAATATTAATTTATCGTAAGGTTCAGGAATTTTGTGCTCGTCTCTAAGATATTGTGTGTATTTATGACTAAATTTGTTGAATCTTTCCCACCTGTATTGCAAATCCATCAAATTTGAGAAAGTTATTAAGTAGTCAATATAGTCAAAAGGGGAAGAAGAGAGAGGTGCAGATGGCACTGAATATAAAGTTTTGTTAGTTATTTTTTGGAGTTTCTCTTCAATCTCAATGTGTCTATCATCATGTTCTTCATCATGCTTATGATCATGATGCTAGTCATCGTGTTTATGATCGTTATCATGATGTTAGTGGTTATGTTGATGAGTGATATGATCACGACTATCTTCAGAAAGTTAAATGTTTTAGTAGGGATCGTTAAAGTGACCATGATTAATCTCAGGAGGACCGTGATCATGATCGTGATGATGGTCATGGCCATGATGGTGGTCATGCAACTGTCCGTGATAATCATGATGATCTTTTTGAATTCTTACTTCCTGATAGTCATTATTGTCATCAGGCAATCTTCTTCTAGGCTTATCAGTTGCTACTTTTTCCTAGTGTGAATTTTCATTATCCCATTCATCTTCTTGATTATTACTTTCTAGAGCCTATCGTTACCCTTCTTATGAATCAATTTACTATTTTTGTGTGTTTTCTAGGTTATTTGATTCTTCTTGAATGCTTTCCTACACATTACTTTCTTCTTGTCGCTGTTCATAGTGAATTTCTTACTTTTCAGCGATCTCTTCTTGCTACTACTGCGAGTCCTATTACTCTACTATTGCTTCTTGATGTTATAAATTCTACTCAACTTGCTCTTGCTAAATTTCTGGAGCTGTTGTTTCTGGGGGCTATTGTTTTGGAGGTGGTGGAGGAGGAGGCTAATTCTTGCCTCTTCTTCCAAAATTGATCTTTGGGAAAGCCGAGGTTTCAGTAGTGAAGAGTGATATTGTCAGTAAAATGAGCAACATTGATAGTGCTAGTAACTTTTGTCTAGATCTTGACATTTTTAACTCTACTTTAATAAATTATTATTATTGTTATTCATCAATAAATTCTCACATAATCAATTAAACAGTACAACGAAGGACATTTACAATAATTCTATAGATTATCATCGATTAATTCTCTCTTTTAGTTTTAGATTTTTGAATGCCATACTGTTATCTCTGTTGCTTATCTTAATTTTCCCATCAGTGCTTATATTAACATTTTTCTTCACAGCACCATCACCCTTCTACAGTATCTTCTACAACTGCTTAATGATTATTTCCTATTCCCTGATTATATTATTAACTTCATTCTACTGTATTTTACTCTCTAGATTGGCTTACTCCACTTGTTTATATTGATTATCACATTCTTTCACTTATTCATTCAGTTGCCTAGTTTTGGTATTCTCCTCTTTCATTTGCTCCTGCAGTTCACTAACTTCCTTTAGCAGCGACTTTTTCAGAACTGATGTTGATTATTATTGGTCGTCTCTTCCATCTTTCTTCGCTTAGATTTCATTCATTATTTTCTATTGGAAATTCTAGATTTTTAGTAGTTTTCTTTCAAGAGTCATTACTTTATCTTATTCAAGGCGTTGTTCTTGTTATTACTCTCTTTTTAGTTGTTTTAAATGTTTTTACTCTTCTTGCAATTTAGATAGTTAATCTTTTCCTTTCTTATTTTTCAAGTTTTCTTCTGACAATGCTTATTGTTAGTAGTTTTGCATTTGCTCTAGTATTTTAAAAGTAATTTAACATTAAAAATAATTAGAAATTAATAAATTTAACTGAGTAATAGCTAAATCTCATGTTCAAGAGAAATTCTCTGATTTTATTAGTCTTTGAGAGTATTTTCTAAAGTGATAATTTTCTGCAGTCCAAATGCCTCATCAATATCTTTCTTCATATTTGAGATTTCCTTCTTCAATACCTTTACCTTCTATTCTCTCTAAATAAGCTTATTCTCCACCTCTAAATGAATAATAGAATCACTTTAAAAAGCATTTTAATAAACTTACTTAACCTAACTTTGGTTTATTGTTCAATTTAAGAGTGTTTATTGTCTCTTAAATTATCCAATTTTTACTGGGCTTATTCAACTAATTATTACAATTCATCTATTAATAGCTCCTTGGTCTACTAATGATACTAACTCGTACTGTTTCTAGTTGAACCTGTAAAATGATCTTTATATTTAATTTGACTTAATTTTTATTAAATAGTGAGATTTTTCATGCAACTTACCTAATACTGGTAGATTAGTAGTTTGCTAATTATGAGTTGATGTTTATGAAGTTCGAATAGTGTGATTTTTCTAATTTTTAAGTATTCGATGAGTTTACAATTAATTTTCTGCATTATTCTGAGGTGTTTAGAGTTAGGGTAAGCTGGGAGATTACTTCATTATTTTAATTGTAATGCAGTTAATTTGAGTTTAATTATAATATAAGTTACATTATTAATTGAATTATAATTTAAATAAAATATGCCTCCCAAACCCCAGAAGGAAATAGTATATCCAATCACCTCAGAGGAACACTTCAATCAACTTGTAAACCCTGAGAACAAGAAGCTTCTAGGTAATTATTAAAGCAATATACAGATCATAAAGTCAAATTAATTATCAAAATTCTCGCTAATTAGAACAAAATAACTTAGTGTATTTATTTAGTTATTGACATTCATTTGAATTGGTGCGGTCCTTGCTCAGTCATGAACACAAACTACAGAACACTCTTTTTCGGTTTCGAAGAGGCAGAGAAGCGTATTGAATTCTGGACAGTAAGATTATCAAAATTTAATACAATCATTTTATAGTGTGAGGTTCAAAACTTACCAGCTGAGATTGTGACATAAGTGCAACCAGTTACATGCAAACCTAAGTTTATCATAGTATTGGTAAGTTATAAATTCAATCGAAACCCCAAAACCCTTTCAGTAGTTTGATTGAGTTTTTGATTGATAAAAGTAGACTGTTAGTGAATACTTTTTTAGTGTTTTGATAAAGTTTATGCAGGGGTTTAATATTTAAATATTAGTAATTTAAGTGGGTATAACAAGAGAGATTTTTAAATATTTCACACAAACATAAGCTTAGAGTCATGTGGTAGTTCTCTGAATTTTATCTTTCTAAGTTGATGTTTTATTCTTACTATTGTTTGTTAATTCTCTTAGCTTGGCTTGATAATAGTTGAGTATGCAAGTTCTCTGAGACCTCCATTTATTTTATTTTTATCGAGATATTGTTTGATTCTCTGCTTAGAATCTCTCTCACCCCTGCAGCTAAAGTAATCTTGGCATGCTGCTTTCTATTATTATTACTTCTAGAACCAATATATCCCATTAAGAGTTTCCATCTCTTCAGTCTTCTCTCTCTAGGAAATATCCAGGAGTGCCGTAGACATTTCCTTATTCAGAAGCTTGAACTCTTTGAGCTCTGTTGAAGTCAATAATATAAACTCAAAGAGGCTGAAAGTTCATCATGATGTTCTCTGGCTTTAAGATTCTATGAACATACCCTAGCTTGTGAAGCTCTTCAATTCCTTCAACTATCTGGTATACTATCTAGCTAATTTATCTCTGACATCTATTGTCAGATAAGAATTCTCTGTAAGTCATTCCCCAAATAAAATAGCATCAAGCTAGATGATATGCCTGCACTCATTTAACTTTGCCTTTTAAAGAGCATAATATTCATTAGCAAATTCCATTTGGAACTAATCATCAACAAGGAAGTAATTGAAAGGATATATCTTGTAAGCATATTAGTCATCAGTAATGACTCTCTTCTCTGTTTTATCTTCAAGAGTGAGGTAGCTTTCTTGGCAAGAATCTAATTCAATAATTTTTAATATGGGAATCTTCATTGCCTATCTTAACCATGATTTTATTGATCTCAGAGACTGGAAAGTTCTTGACTGCTTTCTTCATTTTTCGAATAAAGAATAACTTTAATTGTGCTTTTTCTTTAAGTGCACTTTGAGGTCTCTTGTATGAGAATATGGCTTCTCACAGACATACTTCCCATCTTTCTTTTACTGCTTGAGATATAACCTTGGCATATCGTTGTGTATATCTCTCAAGTGTCTCTTATAAGTTGACTTGTAAGAGAAAGCTTTATTGCATTCTTTGCATTAATGATCAACTTTGGCTGGTATTTATCAATGCTCTATGGCGCGCTGTTTAACCTCCTTCTCAATTTGCACAGCTTTTATGATGACCTCCTACTTAAATTATATTTAAATCTCAAAGCTAGACTGGTCAAAGTTGTAATAAGTAGGCTCTCACTGAGTACAAGCGCCTCTCGTCTCTACTTTTCTTGGTTGATGGAATGATAATTTTTATTGACTTTACTCAAGTAATGCCGCTCTTCTCAAAAGGTTAGCGCTCATTTTAGTTTGCTGATATATATATATATTATTATAAAAACCCCATAGATCAATTAAGAAGCAAGGATAGGAGTTAAGAACAATTAGATTAAAAATTAATTATAATTGGCTAATAATATAAATAATTAGCGCTTAAATCAAATTAACACACCCTGATTGGATTATTTTATAAGGACAATTAATCGAGCCAATAGTTTTAATAATTAGCCCAAACATTATAATTATACGCCAATAATAATTAATTCTTAATTTAATTGTTCTAACCCCAATTCTCATGTCTTAATTGATTTATGGGGTTTTAATAATGATAAAATATACCTTGATAAACTATAATAGGAGAGTATAAGGCACTCTGGTAGATTCTTTGCTGAGAGGTAAGAAAAATAACTAACAATAAAAAACTGTAAGTTGACATATTTTATGAGAATTTTATACATTTTAGTAAATTAAAATACTCCTAATGAAGTTTTGTTTCTCTAGGAGGTCCTCCAAATCAATTTTGAACTTAATTTGGAGGAACTCCTAAAATATTTAAAAGTTATAAGGAGCAATCTAATGGAGATAGATTGATAAAAATGGAAATCAATCTGTGAAACTTGGAGCAAGTTTTTCAATGGTTCTCAGCATATCTTTTCAAGGTTGACCTCCAGTAGGTCCTCCCTATTTAGTAGTAAGATTTTAATAAATATAGAATGTATATCCATAATTTTAAATTTCATTGACATTTCTAGAAAGAGGAAGCAAGATGGAGTCTATGAATAATACAATGAAGAGAATTTAATCTCAAGATTTAATAGGCAAAGCCAGAAGTAAAGAAGATACTTTGTATAGCAAGGTAAGCTTTAGCTTATAACTAACTTATTAAACATAGTTGGATTGTTCTTGCCAACACAGGAGGGAAAAAAATATCATTCTTAAAGGCATTGCTAAGTAAAGAGAAAAAGACTTTTAAGTCAAATGAAATTAGGATGATCGAGATACCTAACAACCCTGAAATTTCAGTAACAAACCAATATGATGATGCTATGAGTGATTCAGATGTTGCTCTCTACCTTCAATCAAAGCTATAACTCTCTTATAATTTGCCAGAGAGAAACTTCTTCTTTGGAGTTCTTGGAACACTGAAACATGAGTACTTAAATGAAGTAATTTAAGAAGCTCACAAGAAACGATATAGCATCTCTCCTGAAGAAAAAGGAAAGCAGGGAATTAAAATCAGCGAAATCTGGTTCTAGGAACTGCAGAAGCATTCCATTCATCTATTGTAAGCTTAGTCTTCTAATTTTATAGAAAAGCCAAGCACTGCTATATATTTGGTGAAAGAGCGCAGCAAATTAAACAGAGATAAAATCTCAAGTAAAGCATGAATTGAGTAAGAGACCCAACAAGCCAGAAGAGATGAACAAAGATGCAGGAGCTGGCACTTAGAGAAGAAACATAGGCCCAAGCAAGCCTTAAGAGGAAGAAAAGAAAGAGAAGCCAAATCCCTTTACAGGCAAATTTAATATGTGAACTTATTCATTCGTTTAAATCTAATACTTATTTATATATACACAATCTCCTTTCTCTTGCGCATACTTTAGCTTTCTCATCGCTGTTTATCTTAGCAGCACTCTTAATAAAATCGACTGTATTTGTCTTTAAATCACGCATCAGATGGTAGAGCAGAAATTTCTTGACCTTTCAATAACCCCCAATATAATTCAATTCCATTGAACTAAGGGCTGTAAGGAACATTAAATACAGGGGTTATATTTAGCCTTTCATATTCCTTCCTAGAGTCTTTAGTTTTATGAACTGACAAGATATCAATGAATAGAATAATCTCTTAGTCCGCGTACTTATCTCTGAGTTATTTTAAGAACTTAATATATTATTCAGTCTTTATAGAACGAGGATGAATAACATAAGTCTCGAGGTCTTCACTTATTCCACCAAGAATAGCATGAGTTTACACCTTAACCTTAAGTCATAAACTTCTATATTACTATACCTTTTGTACTAAGACCTTGATATAAAGGTATTGAATGTAAATACTGCCTCATCAGCGTGTATAAACTTTATATTGTGCTCTTAAGACCTCTGCATTTAATCGAATATATAATTTAAATTAGTCTTATAAAATGGAACATTAAAGTCAATCACTCTCTTAATGTAATTGACTGTCTTGTAAAATATTCGGTTCATTTTATATTTATGAGCTAACGATTAAGAAGAGTTATGAAGCTCAGGAATTTGGCGATGAAACATCACAGCCCTCTAGGCCAGAGATAAATGAGCACAGTATTTAAGAGTCTTGTCATTGATAAGATAATCGATATGATGCTGCTAAAATTTTAGAGGTCTTTTAGGCTTAGAATTAAGCTGATATCTCTTTAAATTCAATGCTAATAGACAGTGAGACCTCACAGTTGCTGGAAATTTATGGAGAAGCCTTGCTATAGACGTGTAATTCAGAACATGATTGAGTTATTCACTATATTCATCACATCCATAACGCAACTTAAAAAATAAATCGATATACTCACTGTCATAAACTGACCTCAAACCTCGCATATACCCACTTAAATTACTAATATTTAAACATTAAAACCCTAATAAAGTATGAACTAATAGTATACTTTTATCAATATACCTATTGAAAGAGTTTTGGGGTTTTGAATGAACCTTTCATATTTATACTTCAAAATCATAAAATATTAAAGATTATTTATTAATTAGGAAGGAGAAATCAAGGGGATAATTGAGGGAGCAGACTTCACTAAAATTGAAACCTTAGTTAACACAAATATTCCAGGACTTGATGAATGATTTAACATATTTAAATTTTAACTTGATAGAGGAGTATATTTTTTTCTTTCTATACACAAATTTTATAAAAATATTCTATCCTTCCCATTTTAACTTAACAATAAATAAAAATTATTATTATAGAAAACAAACTCTATTTCTCTTATATAATCAAAGCACCTAGTATGTTGTGAAATCCTATTCAACATAGAAACTATGTTCACTTGAACCTGCAAATAAATCATGCTGATCTCTACTCTTTGGTTTATTTAACATGCTTTAAGGGTTCTACTATGTATTGTTATCTATAGACTCAAGATTAAACTAGTTCTAGATAACTCTCTACTTTTAATTGCTGTCAAACTAAATTTATCTCATTTCTTATTCATCAAATCTCGAATTATCTGTTAAATTGTCCTCTTCATAGACAGAAGTTAACATAAGTTAACTGTCTGGCCTGCGTAATGTTTCTAAATTTTCATGTTTATTATTTGAGCTGGCAGTTAGTAAATTGCCATATCTCTTGTTCTCGCTTACATATTAATTGTTTAAGATTTTACTCATGGTAGGCAATTTAATGTTCTAAGATTCTAGTTTAAGTTCGTTAATGAATTCAAACTCAGGCACTTTCATTTTGACTTCTACTATTTCTTCTTTGACAATTTTCTTTAAAAGCTATGTTCTATTAGATAATGATGCCTTTTACTTGTTCATTTGGAAAAGGCGAGGACTTCTTTGATTCTATCTATATATAACGCTTTTATTTTCTTTTGCTGTTAATGGCTGTAGAACCTGAAAAGTTTATAAATCTGGAGAGTTTATAGGAGAATTCATTGTTGTATTGGATTGGTTACTTGTAAACTCAAGAGATGAATTAAGTACATTTTTAGTTTTAAAAATTTAAGCAATCTTAGGTCTATCATTATAAAGTGGATTTAAATGAGATTTTGAGACGGTATTTGCATTATTCATAAGCTCCTAGTAGTCTGAGACTATAAGCTACCCATGTTTCATGTCAAGTTAATTAATTAGTTTTTCAAAGGAGAAATCACAAGCTGCCAGCAATTTTTACCCTTAAAACTTAAACATCTCAATGACATTGAACTTATTGTAATTATGAACATACTGAACAATATAGAATTTATTCTTGTATTTAGAGATTTCTATCAATGAATCCTCTTTTTAAATTGACTAGCCAATCATCACATCTTATCTCCACAAGACTTTTCTATTATTTTCTATAAGTTTTTTCCCAAATACTTTAAGAGGTATCATCTTTTTGAATTGCTCTAGCATTTGCCTTTTATCCATTTGAGATGTCGTATTTGTTTCTTAATCAATTGAACTAGAATCACCTCCTAAACTGTAAAATAATTCTTATTTTTATAGAAGATTAAATATTTACAATCATTTTAATGCTGATGACCTTTCTACCTCAATTGTATTGAACTTAACTGATTCAATTGCAGGTAAAGAAACATTTAAGCTTTCCTTGCTGTTATTAAAGTCTATGCTTTGTTTATTATCGATATTAATTTTCTCCACATTAACTGTACTCAGAAAATTGGATTATTAAGTTTACATTTACTAAGTTTATCTGTAATCCTACGATTAATTAAATCTATGTCGTTGTACACTAAACTGATGCGGATATTAGCACAGCTTTTTCAATTATTTTTCTTGATCTAATCTCTGCTCTAGCCATTAACTCACGTTATACTGGGAGCTTTGCATTTGCAATCTTTATTTAATTTTTATATTTTCAGCTTGAACTTAGAGCATTTTCTTCTACCTGTTACTTTCAAGAACTCCATTGTGATTTAAACACCAGTCTTTATCTAAAGAAACGGAGTTTATATTAATATTATGTAATTACTTTAAGGTTTATAAAATGGCTGTCGATTTGTGATGCTAACCATTTTATCATACAATATGCGATTCTCTCTTTCAATCTCAGTATACTTATCTATACTTTGAAACTTATAATGAAATATTTTACCTTCCAATTGCTGCAACTATTTCTCTTTCTAAATTTAGACTTATCATCTCGTGGCCAAATCTAAAGATATATTCAAAGCTGCTTTAGATTGAGAGAGCTGCCTAATATGGAAATCTCTTAATCTTTTATCTTCTTATTGTTAGATGAACTTATTTGGAGCACCTCTCTAACTTCTATGCATTTATTTTATGATTTAATTATCAACAAATTAAATTATAAATCTCATCTGAAATAAAAAGCAAAATGAAATCACTTAAATAAATTTAAGATTACAAGAATGTAAAATTAAATTCTCCATATAAATATTACAATTTTACTTTAATTATCAGATTCAAAATAAAAGTAATTATTAAAAAATTGATATTTTATGAAAAATATACATTTAAATATCGGGGGGGGAAGTTTTCTGGAATATGTAATGATAATATAATAAATTTAGTGAAGTTTCCTGGAACAGAGGTTATAATTTTTTAAAAATCATTTTATTTTTTAAATTAGTTTTTCTCACACTTATAAAGCACTTTCGTTCCAAATAAGTAATTAGAACCAACAAATAAAACCTTAGTATGTTAATAAAATTTGAATTCTATTTATTAACCCTAAAATATCAAACTCTTCATTCATGTTCTCACTTATATTTTTGTCTTAATTTTTATCAATACTCTAGTTATTTGTATCTTACTCAATGTCCATAATGTTATACATCAGTTAAAACTTAATTATAAAGTTTCTAAAGAGAATTTACACATTTCTTTAACAGATAAGTCGTTAGAGAAAATAAAATAATAAATTTTATGCTTTAAATTCATATGAATTAAATATAAAAAAAATTACAAGTGAGGAACTTCCTTCCACCCTTAAAAATTGTTATGAGCAATGCTTTATCTATATATATTTCAACTTATAAACTTCAATCTGAAAATCTTTTAAATGAATTTGTATTTTACGATAATTGCATATTAAAAATGGAAAATCTATTTTAAATTCCCCTATTTGAATACTTCGAAAATAATAAACCAATTTATTTTCTTTAAATTATAATATTATATCAACAATTGAAAATAGAAAATATTGATCAATATTAATATGACTAATTTCACTATTCATTATTTTGAAACACTGGCTAAAATATCTCACATCTAATGACTTTAGTCTCTCTGTGTGAAACACTTCCATTCTAACTTCGATGATATTTCTCCTTAATTTCCTTGACTTTATCTTTATTCATATCAATTTCTTACTTCTTCAATCTAAGCTTAATTCCCTCCTTGATTTTCTTATCAATGACATTTCTCCCCTATGAAAAAGCATGAATAAATCTCAGAGTTTCATCCTTCTTGAGTTGTTGTGTGTGCTTCTACTTAATGACTTCAATTCTTGATATAATCTTAGTTTTTTGTTCTTGATCTTTCTGTTTCTCTATCAATCTTTGTCTTAGGAACTTCTCCTCACTAACCATTCTTTAGAGGTAGTTCTTTTGAGTTTATTCTTCGTCTTAAATCAAATCTTTTTGAACAATTTTGTTTTCTCTGAAAGTTTCAATGTCTCTTCGTTTGTCTTCTAAGAGGGAAAGAGTTGATTCAGCTTTAAGACGCTTTAATTCGAGGTTTTAATTTCTTAAGATATCTGCGTTCTTTTTTGCTTCAATTAGGGATTTTACTCTCTGCATGTCTCGTAATACCTGAACTTGTTTGAAGTAATCTTTTCGGATTATCTAGGTGTTTAATTATTATTAATATAAAAATATATAATTAAAGAAAACAAGCAATAGATTTATAATTGATGGCATATTAATAAGCATTTAACTTATAGTTCAAATTTTATCTTTTTATTAAACCATTATTTATTACATAACTTATAGTTTATTTACAAAGATTTTCTTTCAAAAGTTATATAAGCAATCATTTAAGAATTTCATCAAGTTAATGCTTGAATACCCAATATATTATTTTCGTAAATATTGCAAATGAATTAATTCATCTTAAAATGAGTTTTATCCATTTATTGATAAATTTATAACAAAGCATGTTCATTATTTACGAATTTAATAAAATTTTAAAGATACATTATTTATTATTATATATTATATTAGAAACACTTTAATTTATTAAGAAATAAAGAAAAAATAAGATTTCTGGTAAGGAAAGTATCTTTATAAGTAAATACGTAAAAAATGATAACTAATATTATTCAATTAATCTCCAAATTAAAATTAAGAGGATTGATATGATAAGATATATCCCAAAGTATTCCTAACTAATTTATGTTTAATTATTTTTAAGTTCTTTCAGTATTAAGGTTCATTGTGTTTTCAAAATTCAAAGAAGGCCTTCTGCTGGTTTAAGAATAATCCCTTGTATGAATTTAGTCCCCATTAATAGATTTATTTAGCTTTCTCTTTATTATAACTCGTGCTGAGAGTTGGTTATTCCCTGTACTCTCCTATTTTATTCTTGTTGTAATGCCAAAAATATTTTCATTTCTACTTCCAATTTAAGCACTAGAGATATCTCTTTGTATTTTTGCAATAGATGCCCCTAATTTCTTCATTTTATCTTTGTAGATATCTTTCTATTCAGATTCATGCATCATTATTTGCCTACCAGTCCCATTTCTTAAACGCATTTTAATCATCCCATATGACCCACTTCTAATATGCTTGTACAAACTATTTTGACTACTCTAGCTCCTGTGAATCCCTCTATGTGAACTCATATTTATTTCAGAGTAATTGCCACCTTTTAATTTAAGAATGTCTTCATCGCTAAGTATCAGTCCTTGATGTGGTTACTTGCTTAAGCTTTGAACATAAACATCTGAGTTTGATTAGTCTAGTTGATAATGCTTCCAAATTCTTGTAATATTTTCAACTGCAACTGCAGACTCTAGTAAATGATCCCTAGTGAACATTTTCACAAACACGTTTGGACCACTCATCAAACTGTAAGTCATCAATCCAAGTATCACAGCTCTCCTCCTGGCCTCTTCAACAGATTTAAAGTTCATTCTCACGAATTTCAACTTGAATTAAGGCACAAAAGTATCAGGGCAAATCTCATGATAGTTTACTATATCGCTATCCATATCCTCAGTTACATGTATCAAAGACATTAAATTATCAAAATTCAATGTTATTATCTCTTATTGTTCAATAATGTAAAGGTTTAACAATAGCCAGAAAGGTAATGTGTATTCTTTGTATCTTCTAATCTTATCAAATTGAGGATCTACAACAGCCTTAATGGATTTGTCTTTAATGTCAAAATGTAAGTTCTACTCTGGAAATGTCAAATGATTCTTAACTTATTAAATTATTAAATATGAATAGTTCTTTTATATTTATTTATAAGCTATGATAAACTGCAGATTAAGATACAAATTCTCTTCTAGATAAAGAGTTTTATCTTCAATCTAATGCAAATATTTATTTATCTCTTCCCTAAAAATAATAATGATTTTTAAAAATATTTCTTACAATCCTTAAATTCTAAGCCTGAGCTTTCTATTTTTCCACCATTTCTAAATACAAGCAGTACTTCTTTTAAGTAGAATTTTATCATTTAAGTTGAGTAAGGGATACCTATAGATATCTTAAATGTTATTTTAACTTACACACTTAAAATATTAACTCTTGAAAGATCAAGTTTCTAAAGACTGATTAGTTAAGATTTTTCCTTTAGTGATTTAAACCAACTTTATATTCTGGTTGCACTTGCTATTTAATGCAGAGTCTTTTCGAAGTATTACCAATATAGATAAAAATAAGTGTATGATTTTTTAATTCAATTATACAAGAACAAACATTTCTTTACTAGACGCTAGCAATTTAGAATTTATGAAATAAATTGAATCATCTCTTTATGATCATTGAACTATAATTTACTTTAATTTAATTTTATGAAATTTAATATACAATTATAAATGCAAAATAAGTCTTGATATTAATCAGTATAATTCGGATTATTTCTTAGTCTTTGTTTTATTTTCTTTTGCTGATTAATATACTTATTTTTATTATATCTTGTTCTGTTTTTTAATATCTTAAATTTGTATGATTGCTCTACATCAGAGTTTTTGAAAGAATTGGCATAAAAATGGTGTGGCATAATATCCTATAGACCGTTTTAAAGAGGTTTATTATATCTGATTTAAGTATTTTGCATGTATGTCTTGACTAAATTTATTATTGGGATCTCTGAAATGATGAATGAAGTTGGATCTCTTAATCTTACTGACAAGAATTCATTGGAAGTATAGTTTTTATTTTTAAGTAAATGAAAATTATTAAAAACTGAATTATTATAGATATGTTAAGCTTCTCATTGACCCATCCCAGACTTGGTAATACAAGCAATTACTCTTTCTAAATAAATATCCTTGGTGGATATCTATGTATTTCATATCCTTCTATCCATGATTTCTTTATAGTAAGGTACATTCTAACAACAGATTGAATCAAAACCCCAAAACCCCTTAATGAGGTTTATAAGTGCTTTGATTTGTAGGGAATTTGTTAGGGGTTGGTGTTATTAATTAAATGCGAGACAAAAATAGCAACCTTTGGGGTCTATTTATGATGAAGAGTATATAGATTTAGTGTTTAAACTGCGATATGGATGTGATATATCCAGTGAATAAGTTAAACTAGTTCTGAACTATAAGTCTATTGCACTGCTCTTAAAGCGAAGTCCATCAACTGTTCGATCCCACTGTCTTATAGCAGTATAACTAAAGCAATAATAGCTGAATTCTATGCCTAAGAGGAAGTCAAA